>BQNB010002321.1:109605-126361 GCA_026074375.1 Tanacetum coccineum
ATGAACATGGATGGCAAGCTCTGTGTCTACATTCATATCTGCCAGTGACTTCCCCCTGCGGGCGCTGTGCTCAGCACGGGCGGCATCATGGTCTTTCCTTAACTCCTTGGCTGTTGCGTTGGATCCTCCCTCACCCGCGTCTCTTTGTCGTCGTCTCTTTTTAATGGTAGGCCCCATGGAAATTACTTCTTTTTCAAGATCGGGTTCCACGGCAGCCTCCGTGGCCCCTGCATCATCTGTCACGGGGATCTCTTGTTCTGCCACGGTCGGTTCATGAACCCCAGCTTCAGCACCCTGTGTTACTGGTGGAGGAGCATCCTCATTTGAAAAGTCCAGAGGGGACCTCTCCACGGTGAAGGGTATCCCCGAAGATGTGGAGAGCTCAGTCGAATCCACCATTTGGATCACGCGGCTCGCGGTGGCTGTCAGTAGCGGCACCTCATGACCAGTTCGTTGGCGAGGCCCGGTCTTGACCTTGGTGGGGTTTGGGGCTTTGATAAGATTGAACAAATCCATTTCTGCAAAACACGCAGGTAAACGTTAGCGTATATGGACGTTTATATATGTGGGAAACAAGAAAAATAATTACACACCCACCCTGGTCGTTGTCATTTAGAAATATGGGGTACTCGTCGTCACGTAAGAAGAAGTTCCGGCTTAACCCCATTAGACATAAAAGCCCCTCCGGTTGTTTTTGGATTGAGGTACGGTGCGTGTCAAGTATCGCCACATCCACCACGGAGTAGGTATTTGCCTTTGGCTTATCATCTTTTATAGCAGCCGTGCACCAGGCCACAACGGTGGGGAACATCTTCTCATCCACCCAGAAGAAGCGGTTGTTCTAATTTTTTAAGGAGTCGAGTGGTTTAGTATAACATTATGGGGTATTTTTTTTTGGTCTTTTGCTAAAAGACATCCACCCCGAATTGTACGACGACACGTAGAAGACACGGGATAGGTTCACGGTTGGAATTATATTTAGTACACGGCAGTTGATTTAGAAATGGCTAACTTTCGCTGCACCTATCACCGATAGTTGCGAAAGGTGGATTTGGTAGTAATCAAGGATATCAAAGAGAAATTGCGAGATAAGGATGCGAAAGTTTTCAAACTCAAATTTTTTTATATAAACGCCTACCTTGCCCTCTGGGAAGTCAACGATGTGATCCCCGGGACCAGGCAGCTATGGGTCCAGGTTTTCCGGTATAAAGTACTCTGATGAGAACTCTAAAAGATACTCATGAGATATGGTTGACACAGCGTCCTCGAGTTGTATGGTATCCCTACCCATTTTTACCTAGTTTGCTAAAAAGGCGTGGGGTACTAACCTGTGGTAACGAGAATCCGAGGATTTAAGAGCTTGTGCGGCTGTGTGTGCGAAAATGGCAGAATAATTAGATAACTGTGGAACTTTCAACAGTGATTGCTTGCCCTATTTATACTACAGCCTCGATATTCGTGCCTAGTTAGATGATTGACGCGTGTCACCTACTTTTTATTTGAAGGGTTGGGATTTAGAGGAAGTTCAAACGGCTCTGGGCCCGCACGTCCCATCTTTTGTTAGTTATCCAGGTTTTCCGATAAAGTGTCCTGATTTTTTAGGGGGCGTTCCATGTGATGGTTAAGGTAAGGTGGATTCAGTTTTTCACCTTTAGTCTAGTAACCGCGGCCTCTTGGCCACGGCCACGCCTACTAGACTGGGGGGACATGATGACGTATAGTACGGACCGGGCACGGCCCATACTTCTTGTGGGCTTAACCCGTATCGCGGTCACGGATCACGGACCCGCTAGTGTGTCACGGTCGCGGTCACGGACACCTGTCCGGGACGCGGCTTTCATGGCACGGTCTCCAACAGTTGTATTCTGCATGCAACTGATTTATGCGCTATTTCAGGGAAGGATAACCCTAAATTAAGTAGGGGATATACTCTGCTAGTTTAAATAGGCCAAGATAATGTCAAATCCCGGTTTTGTCGGATAAGGCTTAGGCCGAATTATGGGGAAACCCTATTGGGCATGAGGCCTATAAAAGGATCAACAATCATCATCAATGAGGTATCACTAAAAACCCTAATTATACTCGATTACTCTTCAAAAACTATATACTTACTCTCATGCCGGAGGCTAATCGTGAGATCCGCTCCCACGATAAGGTTAACGCGTGTTCTTTATTCCTTGTGCAAGGAGTCCTTAACGAAATTCACTTGGTGCAAGAATAAGGTTCCTCAACCCGAATAACTACCTATTCGGGCCAAATCGGATCCAGCCTAACTTTTGCATCAACAATGTCCTTATATAATTTTTAATCCAATCCTTTATTTTCTCCCCAAACATGTGTTATTTAATTTTGTCTTATCTGAGGGCTTCCACTATGGTGGACCTTTAAAAGTGTCCGCTTCAATGTGTTTGGTTTGCAATTGTTCAGGTTCAAGGCTTCTGCACTGTTAGTTTGGATCATCACTAATTTTGTGATCTGCAGTGGTACATTCTAGTGGTTTTTTTATCAGTTTAAGGTTGCAGCAATTTGAGATAGCGTCTTAGTTTTAGCTTCTTGTATGTTTTGTGGGGTCAGGTGCATATGGGTCCATTTTGTCTCATGTGGGCCTGTTAGCTCAAGTTACGCCTAGTATTAGTTCCTTATTTTCGTGTGTGGTCAAGTTATTTTGCATACTGAGATAGCATTCCATCTTATGTTCTGGCTAGGGTTGTGTATTTAGGTTCTTTTTTATTTGGTTCCTTTTCTCTTTTAATTATCTTGTTTAATTGAGGATGGATGCCTTGTTTTGTAATGTTCCTTCTCTCTTTTTTGGGTTTTTTATAAATTGTTGTCTTTCTAAAAAAAGGTTTATAAATTTGCCACCTTTTACAATGTCATTAATTTACAAATTATGAACCTACTCTCAATATAGATAAAGCTTTTGAGGTTTATAAATTGTTCAAACATAATTAAATATTATTATGGTACATAAATTCTTGGACCTCTATAAAATCCTAGAACTTTTCATGCCACCTAGACATGAAATGGTTCTTCACTATGGTAAAAAAAATTTGAACCTCTTCATAAGTTTTTAGACCTATTCTTAAAACACCATAGTGGATGCTCCGACGTTGCCAATCACTATTGTGGTTCCACCGTCACGGGAAGCCAGCTAGGGGTGGTAATCAAGTCGTGTTCGGGTTGACCTATTCAGGTTCGCAGGTTTGCAGGTTATTGTAACATCTACCAAAACACGACTCATTTATTAATCGTGTCAAGAAACTCAGCCATAACCCAGACCTGCATAACACATGTAACCCGTTTCTGATCAGTTTAACCTTGTTTAAGTAAATACGTTAAACGATAAATAAGATTAATGGTTTGTCGATTTAACTAGTATAAATGCAAAAATGATAAAAAGATCTAAGAAATGATAAACATAACATACAAATTAACTATACGGCAATTTCAATGATATATGAGTTATCGTAATTCACTCATATCAAGCACATAGCAAAATATATTTGTTATAAAACTCAAGTTATATATTTTATTTGAGGCTTATATATATACTTAGACGGGTTCAGGGTTTAGGTGTTAACCTGTTTAATACTTACTCAACTCAAACATGACTCATTTATTAAACGGGTTAGACGGGTTGACCTATTTTTGACCGAAACCGTTTATCCTCAACCCAAACATGTTTAACTTCGTGTCATTTATCGTGTCGTGTCAAAAATTTCCAGCCTAAAACCAACCTATGTAGCTTTTTTATAATTTGCTTGAGGAGGTTTTAAGTGAAAGAAGAATGTTAATAAATCACTTGGGAGCAACAAGTACAAAACCATAAAGATGAATAATACGTAGTATATAAGATGCTCGTAAAATTGTGACTTTCTTCGTTTTGGAAAATCTTGATATTCAAATATGCTATCATCTGCAATACTAGATACACGTGGATGGAATGAAACTTGTAGCTTATATATTGCAGAGTTGCATTATGTGACCATATAATAGGAAATTCAATGGGAAAGAGTGAAATTGAAATTGAAGACGTCATGGAACCTTGGCAACAGGAAACAAGTGAGCAGTTATGGCATGTGTAAATAAGTGTTTTTACTGCAAGTTACAAAAAGAGATCATGTCAAACGGTGAACTAAATATAAGAAAGGGTATAATAGTCTACTCATCATTTTGTTTATGTGTATTAATCAAATTTCATGTGCACGTGTCAATTCTCAAAGTAACATTCATTTCACATCAACTTTTATTCTATAACATTTATATAACACCCGACCCGACAAAACACCTTCCTCATATAACACAAGTTTTTTTTTTTGAACGGCGATTTTATTAATACTAGCCAAGAGCTAGAAACAAAAGAAGCTATAAGGATTACAAATATAAACAAACAATAACTAGATCACTAGTTCAGTTTAACCAACATGGTTTACAATTCCTACTCCTATGAGAAATCCATAAGTGGGAGAGGAGTTTTATGTCATCGCTAATTAAGTCTTTCCTTGGAGGTTTAGGGTCGAAAAATATCCTGTTGCGGAGATTCCATATTGCCCACAAAGTTGTTTGAACTACCGCATCAAAGATTCGAGCAGATTTAGTGGGCAAATTTGTGTTATCAGCCCACTTAATTAAGGACGGGAGATCTTTAGGATAATCATGAAAGCCCCACCATTTGGAAACCAAAATCAAAGAGGATTTCGCGATTGAGCAGTCGATAAGGAGATGCTATGAGGTTTCAATTTCATCATTACAAATCGGACACAATATCGAGTCAAGATCAATCCCTCTTAAGTCAAGGTTCATGTAACATTTCACATTTTCAGGTCATTTACGACTTCAATTATTCTATTATTTATTTTAGGCTTTTACGCATTCGCTTTTAATTTTTATTATTAAACTAAATCGCGTAAACTAAAAATGGGCATTTAACATAAACGGGCATCAAACAACTAAATGTTTACATCAAGTAGGTGTTATAAAGTTATTAGAATGATAATTTATAACTTTACACTTTTTATTTTTGTTGGTTACGTAAAACGACTACGTAATGCAATAAAACTACACTTTTGCATGCATGGAAAACCATAAACCTACCTACACTTCAACAAATACCCACTAATACCCATAATACTCAAAAATCTCATAAACCTTTCTCTATTTCAGCCCATAGACGAAATTGTACATAGACAACACATACACTTGAAATTAAATCCAACAATGCTCCACTAACTTGAATAAACTATTATACTTGTTAACCAATGGATCAAACAACCATCTTTTACCCAAATTGTGTCCTCTTTGAGTCCTTATTCACGGCAAGCAACAATGAAACAATATGAGAGACCAACCAAGCATGTAATACTTGTCACATTGCTCCTTACACAAAGCATGATCCAACCAAAACTTGTCCCTAGTCTTACATGGCCTAAGTGAGTTTTAAACTCTTTCTTTTTGTCCTTTTGGCTTCCCTAACCGGTTACACAAAGAAGACACACCAAAAATCATTTGTTGGTTTCCCTAAGATGGTATTCATGTTTGTTCATCTATAAATTGGATGCATAAAGTGGAAGTAAACTCTTACTTATCATTTCAAAGCAAAAACAAAACACATTTCTTCTCTTCTCTCTTACTAACCCACGGCATCACTTTTACTCACATACACAATCATAATTTTTGATTTCTAATCTAGTACAAGTATTCAAGGGTTATTATTAATCATATATAATGTGTCTTGGAAGCTTGGTTTGGGTTATACAAGGGTTTATATAAGGAAGGTTTCAAATTATGGTTTTTAAGAAAATTAGGGTTTTCTAAACCTAATTTTCTAATTAGGGTTTTCTTGGTTGGGTTTGATCTTGTTCATCACTCATCCTATACTCATCTAAGGTTACCTAAAACCCTAATCTTTTGAATACTATCATTTCATGTATTATATAATTGTGTGTAGTTAAATCATCACCTAGGTTTTCTTATTAAAGTTTATAAGATGAAATCATATATATACATACACGAATTTATTTTATGTATGGTTAAGATGATGTTTTAAATATGTTAATACGTTTAAAACAAGGATTCATAAGCAATGGATAGTTTATATAATTATTTGTCAAGTATTGATTATTTATTTAATTATAAAGTATAGATAAGTAAATAAATATGTTGGACAATTTTCTTGGATAATATGGACCTATTATGATGGACACAATGTAGAGGACTTAAATTATACACCATGGATGTTAATTTATAAATTAGAAGACTTGTGGTAATTTTATAAAGTTTAAAAGTGTATAAAATAAGTTAATTAACCTTTTAAAAGCTATTGTTCATTCAAAGTAATTAATACTTTATTTTATATTTTATTAAAATAATACATCTCATAAGGATCGTAAGCATATAAGAAACTTAAAAATCCGATAAATAACGAAGGAGTTATGATTTTTACGAGATTATGCGTATAAAAGTGTTTTTATAAAACTAAGTTTATAAAAACTAGATGATTTCGAATTTGAGATATTTCTTTTATATTTTTTTGTAAAAGTAGATATTGTAAGGATTCAAAAAAGGTAAGAAACTTGAAAAACCAATGGATAATGAACTAGTTGTGACTTTTTCATGTTTATGTAATAAAATAAACAAAAGTGACTTTATAAAAGTAATTTTATAAAAACTAATTTTTTTTCCGGAAACATACAATGGACATGGACTATGTTAGATGATATAAAATTTAATTATGAAGTCGTGGACATAAGAATCATTAGAAACTGAATTAAAACGAATAAGATACAATAAATATACGATTTCAACAATTAAAATTTATAAAAAGTCTTTTTATAAATCTACACTTATTGTTACTGTTCATAACAGCAAATATGAATATAATAAATGTAATATTTGATTAGATTTTTCAAATACGAATCCATACATGTAAAGTACGATGAAAATGAGATTAAAACGAAGAAGATACGACGTTTTTATTAAAAGTGACATTATGAACGTTTTTAACCTTATAAATATTATTTTCTCAAATAATCAAATTATTTATATAATGAAATTATGTAAATAATACATCAAGTATTTTTGGCAAATAACAAATTGTTGGACAAGTATACCATTTTTACGAACACGAATACTTGAATACTTATTTTACAAGTACAAATTAAAGTGTTTAATTTTGTAAATTAAACAAACACTTTTAGGTGGTGATGTAACTATATAGAATTATATGTGGTATTAGTTATTCAAGTACTTAGTACTCATAGGACCTATATTTAATTAGGTTGCATTCGGTCATATCCGTGACGTTTTCATTCACTTGATTTATTTCATTCACTTCCTTTATCGAGGTGAGTTCATAGCCCCATGTTTTACTATATCAATGATTTACATCTTTTGGGATGAGAAACATGCATTGTTTTACGATTGGATGCAAGTGTGCATTTTTACATGATTACGTGTTTGCCTAAGTAGCGATAACCCTCTGAGCCCCCCGTTCGGGTGAGTAGCGTTCACTGTGCCGGTTTACCGGACAACGAACATATACCATGTCGGATTTAGAATGTTGCGGGTTAGAACATCATCACGGGCAATGTTGGCAATTTATGTTGCATTTCATACATGTCGAGCTTCAGTGTCATGAGCTTAGGGAAACATAATTACATTTTGTGATGTTTGCATATGTTGACAACGGACGTATACCATGTCGGATTTAGGATGTTGCGGGTTAGAACATCATCACGGGCAATGTTGGCAATTTATGTTGCATTTCATACATGTCGAGCTTTAGTGTCATGAGCTTAGGGAAACGTAATTACATTTTGTGATGTTTACATCTGTTGCATTATCACGGGGAAAATCTTGCGGTCCTACATTACATTTTACATAAACCTATGAATTCACCAACTTTATGTTGACGTTTTAAAACATGTTTTCTCAGGTCAATAAGGCACGAGGTGCTAAGGATACATTGGGGATACTCTTTTGGGGAGTCATGCATAAAAGATTTAGAGTCATTACATCTTGGGATATTTGTTATGATCTAAAATCTTGTTATTTCAATGTTGAACAATTTAAGCCGTTGTGCTTTGTATTAAACAATTTCAATAAATCCAATGTATCGTATTTCAAACGACTCTTTTAGAGGTCGTTCTCATATCTTGTGCTATTGATCTATGATGTAACGCTCCCGGACACATTATTCCGCTGCGACCCAATTTGGGGGTGTTACAGATTGGTATCTAGAGCCAAGGTTATAGAGAACCAGGTCAAATGTTTTTACTTGGACTATAACCGTTTTCAAACATTGCATCATAAAAAGGGATTTTTATGGGACATTCATTCATACATTACTTGTTGCATTAGTTGGGTATACTAGATGCTGCATGGTTCTTATACGTGTTTATAATATATTAAGTATATTATTATTGGTCTTATATATGTACTAATGTAAACTCTCTTTGAGTGTTACAGATACAGTCATGTCATCGGATTCGGCATCATCCGAGGTTACATATACGTCTATATCATGGCATAGAGACCCGCTAGCTTAGGCTGTGGACTTCTTCAGACTCTAGGAGCCTGACTCACTAGAGGCTGCACCGGCATCACCGGACTACGTGCTTGTCCCTGAGGAGCCATAGCAAGCACCGCTCTCGCAAGATTACATGCCAGGACCAGAGTACCCCGAGTACTTAGCCCCATCTGATGAGGAGGTTCCCATTGAGGATCAGCCTTATGATGTTGCTGATTCACCTATAGCCTTATCTCCTGGCTATGTTGCTAACTCAGATCCTGAGGTGGACTCTGAGGAATGTCCAGTAGACTATCCAGCTAATGGAGGTGACGGCGATGATGATGACTCCTCTAATAATGACGAGGAGGAGGAGGCTTCGGAGGAGGGGGAGGAGGAGAATCTGGCTCCAGCCGACTCTGTTGTTGCACCCGTTGTTGACCATGTCCCCTCTTCTGAGGAGATAAAGTCGTTTAAGATCGATGAGTCTGCGGCTACGCCACCATCACCACCGACATATCATACCACCGCTAGGATATCTATCCGACCCAAGGCACCTATGCCTTTTCCATCAGAGGAGGAGGTTCAGAGACTTCTTGCCTTACCACCACCACCATCACCACTCATCTTACTATCACCACCCTCTGTAGAGGAACGCCTTGCTGGGTGTTTAGCTACACTTGCACTTCCATCATCACCACTTCCTATAGTACCTCGCCCATATGGTAGCCCTAACCATGTGCGTACACCCCCAGGCTTCAGAGCTGCCATGGGTAGATTTAGAGCCTCATCACCATCCACTCATCATCCACTACATCCATCACCACCATTACCACCTCCACCATCATCACTACATTTACCACCACATGTACCCACATCATTACCATTACCATCATCACCACTACCACTACTACCATCCTCAATGTTCATACCATCACCAGTCGACCGTAAGGAGGACATTCCTAAGACTGAGTTACCACCTCGTAAGAGGTTATGTCTGACTGCTCTCACATCGAGGTATGAGGTGAGGGAGAGATCGACTGCTGCTCCTAGACCTACTGGAGGTCATGGGATAGACTATGGGTTTATCGGCACTCTGGATACTGAAACCAGATGTCAGAGAGCCAAGGAGGTCAGCTATGGGATTAGAGATGTTTGGGTAGACCCGACAGAGGCTGTTGAGGAGGTAGTACCGACGACCCTCGAGGGGGTCAATGCTAGAGTGACCGAGCTTGCTGCGGTTCAAGAGCAGGACATACAAGATATTTATGATGTGATAGAGGATACTCAGGATAGGCATACTTAGTTATTTCAGAGAGTTGATAGATTTGTCGAGGATAGACAGTTTCACTATGAGACTGCACGACTATTGGATCAGGAGGCCCTGGTTTCTCGAGAGGCTTGGGCACATTCTGTTGGGTTAAGTTCGGCAGTTCACTATGAACTGCAAGCATATAGGACTCATACCCAGATGCCGGACTTCCGTATCGCCTCACAGAAGTCACTAATGACGACATTGATTACATATGTTTCATCACTGCTAGGACAATTATCAGCAGCATTGGGACAGATTGAGGCACTTCAGGCTTGAGGTTAGACTCATACAGATGATCGCGAGGGTGCTGGTAGTTCTGCCTAGGTTTACACTTCTCATGTCGTATTTATAGATATCATTATGTTAGCCGGCTAAGTATTATAGGTTTTATACCCAGCTAGCATGACCGTAGGACTTGTATTTTCATTTCTTGTATCAGACAATCATGTATGTTTTCTAGTTATATATGATGTGTTGTATTATGTCATGTCGATCTCAATTCTGTTATGTGTTGTGATCCCAGTCATGTTATATAATCACTGTGTGATGTGATCTTGTTATATATATGTTGTACCCATGTCATGTTGTGATGTTTATGAAAACTCACGTGTTTTATATTGTTATGATTTAGAACAATATGCCACCAAGGAGATCCTCTGCTACTGCAAGGGCTGCTGCTGCTGCTGCGGCTGCTACCCCTATGACAGCTGCTGCTGTTGAATAGCTAATCGAAGCAAGAGTGTCTGTGGCACTTGCTAATCATGAAACTCTTCGAAATAGCACTAATGGTCAGGGCGACGGAAGCCACAATTCTGACACTGGAATTAGAGGAACTGTACGCACTCCGCGTGAGTGTACGTACAAGGATTTTCTAAATTGCAAGCCCCTTTCTTTTAAGGGTACTGAAGGAGTGGTTGTGTTGTCATAATGGTTCGAGAAGATGGAATCAGTGTTCCATATCAGCAATTGTGCTGTGGAGAACCAAGTTAAGTTTGCTACTTGCACTTTCCTTGGAAATGCTCTAACATGGTGGAACTCCCACATGAAGACTGTTACTCAAGATGTTGCTTATGCTATGGACTGGAAGGCACTAAAGAAGATGATGACAGTCAAATACTGCCTAAGGGGTGAAATCAAGAAGTTAGAAATTAAGCTCTGGAACCTAAAAGTAAAGGGTACTGATGTCGCGAGTTACACTCTGCGTTTTTAAGAGCTTGCATTGATGTGTGGAAGGATGTTCCACGAGGAATCGGATGAAGTTGAGAAATATGTTGGTGGACTTCCTGATATGATTCGGGGAAATGTAATGTCATATCAACCCAAGACGATGGAGAAAGCAATTGAGTTTGCTAACGATCAGATGGATCAAAAAGTCCTCACTATTGCTAAAAGACAAGCTGAGCAGAAGAGAAAGTTAGAGTTTAATGCTGGAAACAATCAGGGGCACCAACAACAAAACAAGAGGCAGAACACTGGGAGGGCTTACACTGATGGGCTTAGTGAAAATAGGGAGTACACAGGATCATTGCCCTTGTGTACAAAATGCAACTATCACCACAAAGGGCCATGTGCTCCCAGGTGTAATAAGTGCAAGAAGATCGGCCATCTGGCTCGTGACTGTAGGAGTTCTGGTCCCAATGGTAATAATAACAATCGTGGGAACTCCGAGATAACTCAAAATGCTGGCACTTGCTATGAGTGTGGTGTTTAGGGGCATTTCAAGAGAGACTGCCCGAAGTTGAAGAATAAAAACCATGGTAATCAAGGTGGGAATGGCAATGCCCCAGCAAAAGTGTATGTGGTGGGCAATGCAGGGACAAACCCAGACTCCAACGTCGTTACGGGTACGTTCCTTCTAAACAACCGCTATGCTTCTATCCTATTTGATACTGGTGCCGATAGGAGTTTTGTATCTACTACATTTAGCTCCCTAATTGATATCACACCAACTACATTAGACCATTATTACAATGTTGAACTAGCCGACGGGAAAATAATTAGGATAAACACTATCATTTAGGGTTGTACATTAAACTTCTTAGATCATCCCTTCAACATTAACTTAATGCATGTAGAACTTGGTAGTTTCGACGTCATAGTTGGTATGGATTGGTTGGCAAAGTACCATGCTGTCATTGATTGTGCCAAGAAGATCGTTTGTATTCCCTGGGGAAATGAAACCTTAATTGTCCATGGTGACGGAAGCAGTCGGGGAAACGGGACTCGTTTGAACATCATTTCATGCACCAAAACTCATAAATATTTGTTGAAAGGACATCACGTCTTTTTGGCACATGTTACTACAAAGGAGATTGAAGACAAGTCAGGGGAGAAGCGACTTGAGGACGTATCAATCGTTCAAGATTTTCCTGAAGTATTTCCTGAAGAATTGAAAGGTCTTCTACTTACTCGACAAGTGGAATTCCAGATCAATTTGGTACCTGGTGTTGCACCTGTAGCATGAGCACCTTATCGATTGGATCCTTTGAAAATGAAAGAGTTATCAGAGCAACTGCAAGAGCTATCCGACAAGGGCTTTATAAGACCCAGTTCCCACCTTGGGGAGCTCCGGTCTTGTTTGACAAAAAGAAGGACGAATCATTCCAGATGTACATCGACTACCGGGAATTGAATAAACTAACGGTGAAGAATCGTTATCCTCCCCACAGGATTGATGATTTGTTTGATCAAATACAAGGATCCAGTGTTTATTTGAAGATAGACTTGAGGTCGGGTTATCATCAACTCCGAGTACGTGAACAAGATATTCCAAAGACGGCATTTAGGACTCGGTATGGTCATTACGAATTCCAAGTGATGCCATTTGGTTTGACGAATGCACCTGCGGTATTCATGGACCTCATGAACCGAGTGTGCAAACCATACTTGGATAAGTTTGTAATTGTCTTTATTGACGATATACTAATTTATTCAAAGAATGAAAGGGAACATGAAGAACATCTTAAGGCAATTTTAGAACTGCTTAAGAAGGAGAAGCTGTATGCTAAGTTTTCAAAATGTGAATTTTAGATTCCTAAAGTACAATTTCTCGGTCACGTGATTGACTGTCAAGGCATTCACGTGGACCCTGCCAAGTTCGAATCTATTAAATATTGGGTGTCTCCTAAAACAGCAATGGAGATTCGCCAATTTTTAGGTCTTGCCGGCTATTATCGAAGATTCATAGAAGGGTTCTCAAAGATTGCTAAGCCAATGACCAAACTTACCCAGAAGAAAGTCACCTTCGAATGGGGTGACAAGCAGGAAGCAGCTTTTCAAACATTAAAGAATAAGTTATGTAGCGCACCTATCTTAGCTCTCCCTCAAGGAGCTGAGAACTTCATTGTTTATTGCAATGCGTCACATAAAGGATTGGGTGCGGTGTTGATGCAAAACGAAAAGGTGATTGCTTATGCACCACGACAGTTGAAGATTCATGAGAAGAATTATACTACTCATGATTTGGAACTTGGTGCAGTGGTGTTTGCTCTGAAGATTTGGAGGCACTACCTGTATGGAACCAAGTATACGGTTTTCACAGATCATAAGAGTCTACAACACATACTAGACCAAAAGGAGTTGAATATGAGGCAACGTCGTTGGTTAGAGTTGCTTAGTGACTACGATTGTGAGATTCGTTATCACCCAGGGAAGGCAAATGTTGTTGCTGATGCTTTGAGCAGGAAAGAGCGAATTAAACCATTAAGAGTCTGAGCTTTAGTTATGACTATTAGTTTGGATCTTCCCAAACAAATCTTAAATGCTCAGACTGAAGCACAAAAACTAGAGAATCTCAAGAACGAAGATGTAGGAGGTATGATCAGGAAGGATATACCAAAGGAGAAGTTGGAGCCCCGCGCCGATGGAACCTTATGCTTAAACGGCAGGAGTTGGTTGCCATGTTATGGTGACTTGAGGACTGTGATCATGCACGAGTCCCACAAATCAAAATACTCCATCCATCCGGGTTCCGACAAGATGTACCAAGACATGAAGAAGCTATATTGGTGGCCCAATATGAAAGCCGACATCGCCACCTATGTTAGTAAATGTTTGACATGTGCTTGGGTCAAGGTCGAACACCAAAGGCCATCGGGTTTGTTGGTGCAACCCGAGATACCTCAATGGAAGTGGGTGATACACATCACAATGGGATTTTATCACAAAAGCTTACTAAGAGTCATAGCAGGTATAACACCATTTGCCCGCGTAATTGTTGACCGACTTAACGAATTGTCTGCAAATTCGTCATACCAATGAGGAAACCGACCCCCCCTGGGAGAATTTGGCAAGGGATGTACTAAAGGATAGTAGTCACAAGGCATTGGGAATTACCCGTCTCGATCATTTGTGATCGTGACCCTAGATTCGCATCAAATTTCTGAAGGTCACTTCAGAAGGCTTTGGGGTACTAATTTGGAATATGAGTACTACGTACCATCCATAAACTAATGGACAAAGTGAGAGAACAATCCAAACTCTCGAGGGATATTGCTACTGTGCTTGTGTGATCGACTTTGGGAATAGTTGGGTTAAACACTTGCCACTGGTTGAATTTTCTCTTCAACCAATAGTTATCTCTGCTAGCATCAAGGCTGCACGTTTGAAGCACTTTAGGACGAAGTGTCGTTCACCTGTTTGTTGGGCCGAGGTTGGACAAGTTCAACTCACCGGTCCAGAAATAGTCCAAGAGACAACGAGATGGGCATTAATCAAGAAAGAATGCAAAGCCGCCCATAAACCGACAAAAGGAGTTACGTTCTGATTTAAGCGCTTTTAAGCCGATGGAGTTTCAAGTTGGGGATAGGGTTATGCTCAAAGTTTCCGAAGGGAAAGAATGTTTCTTCGAAGAGAAAGAATGTTTCGTCGAAGAGAAAAGAATGTTTTCGTCAAAGAGAAAGAATGTTTTCGTCAAAGAGAAAGATGTTTTCTTCAAAGAGAAAAGGAGTTGTAACAATTCACATTTTCAGGTCATTTACGACTTCAATTATTCTATTATCTATTTTTAGGTTTTTGCGTGTTTACTTTTAATTTTTATCGTTAAGCTAAATCACGTAGACTAAAAATGATCATTTAACGTAAACGGGCATCAAACAATTAAATTTTTACGTCAAGTAAGTGTTATAAAGTTATTAGGATGATAATTTATAACTTTACGCTTTTTATTTTTATTGGCTATGTAAAACATTTATGTAACGCAATAAAACTATGGTTTTGCATGCATGGCAAACCATGAACTCATTTAGACTTCAACAAGTAATCACTAATACTCCTAACACAAACAAATCTCTTAAATACTCACTCACCTCACTTGAAAAACCGAATTCATGCATACATACACTTCTAGGCTTGAAATTAATTCAACAACTCTCCACTAACATCTTTAAACAACATTATATGTTATCCCTTGGATAAAACCATCACTTTTATTCATCTTTTGGTTCCCTCCTTTGTGCTTCACGTATAACAGCCAACAAAGAACCAAGGGGACATAAACAAGGCATGCACAAGACCTTCCAAATCAATCTTACATCTATCTTATAAAGCATGGTTGTCTTTAAGGTTCCATACTTGTTTCTAATCATACATGTCCTTAAACAATAAACAAATCTCTTGTCTCCCTTATATCCTAAACCCACGGTTGAACCATGAACAAGAAAGGAAAACTTATCTCAAGCATGCAAGTGTTATCACTTCATCTCTTACAAGCCATAAACTTGTCCCTAAAACCCTAGTCATGTACAATATACATTAAACAACTCTTTTGTCTCTCATTGCTTCCAAAACTCATGGTTAAGGCCAACCAACAAGAAAATCCATGCTTACTAGCTTAAGTTATATTAATGTTCCAAAGAGAACAACATGTTTCCTAAACCTAAAACCTCAAATAATATTATACTAAACCTAACATGTCCTTAATTAATTAAAAACCTACATTGTTCCCTCTTTTGAACCAAAAACTAGACGAAACCATGTACCACCCCAAAACCATTATTGGTTTGATAAGAAGAGTATTCTAGGGATTTATTTTCTATAAATAGTGCTCATAAAGTATGGAACACACACACACACATATTACTTACAAGAAATACTAGCAAAAGCTCACTCTATTGTCTCTCTTGCTCACGAATCAAACAGTAGCCCCACACCTTTCATATTTTCAATTCCCAAACTTGTTTAAGTATTCTAATATCATCAAGAAGTAAAGTTAAGGTGCATTAAAGTCTTGGTTGGGTACTTAAAAGAGTTTATACAAAGGGTTCAAGGCTAGGGTTTCTTCTAAGGGTTTTCGAACTAGGGTTTGAGCCATAAGGGTTTAATATTGTTCATCATTTATCAAGCATTCATTTAAAAGTTACCTAAACCCAAATCTTTTCAATATTTTCATTTTATGTGTTATATAATTATGTGTAGTTAGATCATCACATAGGAAGCCTTATGAGTTTACAAAATGATTTTTCATGTTAGATCATGGGTTTGAACTATATATGTATAAGTTAATATGATGTTTAAAATATGTTAATATATTTAAAACAAGGATTTACAAGCCATGGATAAATTATATAATTATTTGTCAAGTCATGATTATTTATTTATTTGTAAAGTTTAGATAAGTAAATAAATATGTTGGATAATTTTCTAGGACAATATGGACCTATTATGATGGACACAATGTAGAAGACTTAAATTATATACCATGGATGTTAATTTATAAATTAGTAGACTTGTGATAATTTTATAAAGTTTAGAAGTGTATAAAATGAGTTAATTAATCTTTTATATGCTACTGTTCATTCGAACTAATTGCCACTTTATTTTATATTTTATAAAAATAATACATCTCATAAGGATCGTAAGTATATAAGAAACTTGAAAATCCAATAAATAACGAAGGAGTTATAATTTTTACGAGATTATGCGTATAAAAGTGTTTT
>BQNB010002322.1:5186-126344 GCA_026074375.1 Tanacetum coccineum
CGTCAGTTTCGATTCATATGATTGTAATGATTAATCTCAGGTTTTGTGCAGTGTTTTACACAAGGAATAACTAATGGAATCACGTGCAGGAAAGTTTTCAAGAAAAACAAGTGTGAAATTTTCACAGTGGCTGTTGACGGCGTCAGGAATTCTCCTGACGGCGTCGCGCCTCTAGTTTTATGAAAATTCAAAAATTTTCTATTATATTCGAAAAATGATTTGTATAATATCCAAAATTTGTAATTTTCTTATAAGCCTGCAGAAACCTTGATTATATCATCACATTCATCCTTTCTTTACTGCTTTCATAGAGTCAGCCCTAAAAGTTTTGTTGTATATATCATTATCTCGCCAATTTTACGCCATGTGTAGTTGTCTTTGTCTTTGATTTACAGGTTATATTTGATGAGAAGAAACCCGAAAGTTCTTAGGAAGTTTCAGGAGGATGATTCTTGGAGGACGATTTAACTAGTTATCGCATGTTTCTTCTCCGTTATTGAGCAAGCCAGGGGAGTACTAGTTTCTTTTACTTGTTTTCTTTTCCCTTTATTCGTTTTACGGGTATTTTTAAGAACATTGGGGACAATGTTCAACTTAAGTGTAAGGGGGATAAGCCTTAGAAGATATTCGTTCAATTTCCATTTGCTTTGTCCTTAAAATGATGTGTAATATACCGAGTATTATTAGCCTCTCATGGATAGGAATTTATATGACTAGCACAAAAAACCCTCAAAATTTCACCCCAAAAATGTGAGGCTCGCCTTTAGATCTATAGGAATTCGGGTATCTATTTTTGATACCCAAGATAATTTTATCTTTAGCTTTCTCGAGTTAAGGAGTGAGCAATCATGTGTATCTTTTCCATCGTTATGGATGTGTATATGTGGTTTTGTCGCCTTTTCTGGAGCATTGGTATCGGTTTAAAATTATATGAGTGTATCGGTAGTGTATTAAATTCTAGAACTTATTTTTGTGATGCATCCTGAGATCACATAGTGGCTATTAGGATTTGCTAGATAAGAGGCACTAGGATTAACCCATGTTTTAAACCTGTAATTGTTATGATGGTCACCTCGATCATATAACTATCCCACACCCTTGCCATGCACTCGTTTCTAGTATATAATACCCCTAGTACACCCCTTCGAGCCTATCCTTTTCACGGTTCTTGTAATTTTCTAGTTAATCTGGACTGTTAATAAAGAGCATTGTTTAACCCTACAACCAATCGTTACACCTAAATCGCCTTAGCCTACTTTATATGTACTCGTTTTTAGTACATTATTGTTTTAACCCAAGTTAATTATTTGAGTACACGGTTGCTAAGTCCTTATCCTTGTAAATACAGTTTTGGGACGATTGGGATTCATGGTAGTATTTATTTTGCGGAAGAATGGGGAAGAAAAGTTAAATCATTACCCCCATATTTGTTCGATAGTCTCCATGTTATGTTGATCCACCTCAATTCAGGTCATTAATTAGATTGTAATTATGAGTTCTAAAACTCAAGTGTAGGGGTGTGTCTATAAACCCTAAGTGATGTATTATATTATCTTTTATCATTCAAAATAAAGAAAAGAAAAAGAAAAGAGATTGATGTAGAATTTTGTAGAGTTTGTATATCTTTGTCCGAGTCTTTGGCTCTTGTAAGTAATTAACTAACCACTTCACCCCAAATTCACCCAAAAAGTCACCCCTAAATATTTCCCATCCGTTTCCGTTTCCATTAATGTTATCTAACACCTACACCTCACAACCCTTAAAAGCCTCTTTGATAGTAATGATTAATATTTGCGCCTAGTGGTGGAGGTTTGATCCTTTACTAATATTATAGTAATTTATATGCTACGACAGATAATGAGTGTTAAATTTTCCGTTTCCCATATTGTTATAATTTATTATACATCTGAGTGAAAGAGAGAATCCAAACACTTATGTGAGGTGCTAGTATATGATTTTCGTGCTTTTAATTACGAGGTCTAGAAGGTTGTGTCGTAAACTTATTTTAAAGAGTAGGTTAAATGCCCCCAATATTGCTATTGTCTAGGTAGAAAAGCCCATTTGCTTGAGGATAAGCAAATCCCAAGTGTAGGGGAATTTGATGAGGTGTCATTTTATACATTTTTTCGGGGTCATTTAACCCCCTAAATCATGCAAATATGCCCAGATTATGTGCTTAATCGTTTTTTTGTGTGTTTTAGCATTTGGATGGCTTTTAGAGGAAATACAGGTGACCTGGGCTCAATTGGAGAAGAAACAGACAAGACTATGACTCTACACCGAGGTCTCTTGAAGAATTCTATACAGTGCCTTGAGACAGCGTCGCAATTCCTCGCGATGCCGTCATATCTTACAAGCGACGGCGTCAGGACCTTCACGACGGAGTCAGAACATAGCCGCCTCAAAAGAAACCCTAGAAGATTCGACGAAGCGATGGCGTCAGAAACCTTATGACGCCGTCGCGACTTCTTTTTCTATATATACCCATAGTTTTTAGGGTTTTTAAGTGTGTAACTTTTGGGATCCGAACCCTAGTTTTAGAAGACGAATTTGGCTGCTACTTAGGCCATTTTTAGGGTGTCAAAACCCTCTTGTATCTGCCATTAACTCATGTTCTAATCAAGTGAGATCCTTTATCTTTTATCATTCAATATGTCTATGTGTTGTTTGATTGATTTATGTTCTTCACTTCCTTATAATATGTCCGGCTAGATCCATTAGTATTTACTTATGATTGCATGAAACTTATTATGTAGATCTTTATTATGTTGCTTCTTGTGATGGATGTGCGCGTTAGGCTTTAGAAAACTAGCCATAAGATATTAAATTGGCATAGACGTCTAGGGAAACGCGAGTGTGTAGAAAGGATACCATCGGTAACAGTCTTCATACTACCTTACCCCTAATATGGTTGATCCCTCTTAAGTGTTTTAAATGCATGTAATGTACTCTTAGGGGCCTTGTAATAGTCTTCATACTACCTTACTTGTGCGTTGCCTTAACGGAATATTACATAGACGGCGGGTTCGTGTAATTCGTTCATGACTTAGGAAATACTTACACAGATCATTACAAGGGTGACAAAGCAACATAATTTGGAGAAACATAATAAGGAGTAATGCATGATTAAGTAAATACGTTCGTTTACCATATAGTTATCACCAAAGTAGTTTAGATTTATATTTAGTTTTATTAGCTAAAACCAACCAAAAAACAACCATATCCAATCCTCTCAAAAATCTAATGATTTTTACCTGCTTTTATAAGAAAAATTAAAAATTTACCAATAAAAAAGAATATATTTCTCAACCCCTTAGACCTGTTGTTAGATTATGTTCAAGCCTTTTCAATGCATATTCTCCTAGAGAATGATAACAAACCCCCCGAATATAGTCTTGCTCTATACTACACCTACACGGTTAGTACTCTACATAGGGATGTTGTCAGTTGTTCAAAACTTCTTGTAAGGTCTAAACGACAACCACATCATTAACCACTTCTCGTTTATATACGAATTTCTCCAATTAGATTAGTATTAATTATTACTGATCAATTTGTTTTAAAAACAAAACAAATTAGTTAAAACAAAACCCCTTTAAACCCGAGATTTAAATTGCTTTCATAAAATATAAAAATACAAAAATATTCTTCTTTCAACGTGTAGACCTTAGTTACATCTAGTTCGGACCTTTACAAGCTATTCCCCTAGAGAACGATAACAACCCCCGTGTCTTGCCTATACTACACTACAACGGTTAGGTACACTGCCTAGGAAGTTGTAAAACTTAGTGAAGTTTTGCCACCTAATCAAAGTTTTTGGCGCCACTGGCGGGGAATAGTATAGGTTCTGAATTTTATTTAGCTTATGTCTACTCGCTTGAATCATTTCAAGTGAGATTTTTATTTACCTGTTATTAGCTTTCTTAGTCTATCTTTTCTTTGTGCCTCTTGTTTTGTAAATCTTTTTGTTGACCTCCATGGAAAACGAAAATATGTGTCATACTTTAGGAGATTACTCCAAAACTAGCCACGCGGGCTACCGAAACACCATTGAGATCCCCGATAGGAACAATGTGGTGCCTCTTCGATCCGACACCATTCGGTTGGTGCAAAACGGATGCTCATTCCACGGACTTTGGTCCGAGGATCCAAATCAACACCTTAAGGATTTCTTAAAACTTGTGGACTCACTTAACCTTAATGGTGATAATAGGGAAAGGACGCACCTGCGTTTATTTTAATTTTTCCTTCGAGGTCAAGCTAGCAATTGGCTTGAGCGTCTCTCCGCGGGATCCATCTCCACTTGGGAGGATCTCACTAATCGTTTCCTTGCTCAATTCTTTCCACCGGGAATGACTTCTAAACTTCACAATGACATCTTGATGTTCCAACAACACCAAGCTGAATCTCTCTCCGAAGCATGGACTCGTTTCAAGGACTTACTCCAAAAAGTCCCTCATCATGGTATTGATCTTTGGTCCCAAATCTAAATCTTTTATGACCATGTAAATCCCATCACAAGAAGAACCATCGATCAAGCGGCCGATGGTAAGTTACGTGATAAAAACGATGAAGAATCTTGGGCATTATTGGAGGATCTCGCCCTCTATAACAATGAAAGTTTGAATGATCCAAGAGACTTCGTTAAACTGGTCAAGGCAATCTTTATGCCCCAAGATGTCCCGAGTACATCCGATCGTCGTCTCATCGAGCTTGAAAGTCAAGTCTAACGCTTGATGGAAGCTCATCGTGCTCCTAAACAACCCATTCAAGCGAACAAAATCACTTCTTCATGCGAAATTTGTAGTGGTCCTCACGACACTCAATATTGTATAGAAAATCCCAAGCAAGCTTTTGTTGACTATGCATCCTCATGTAGTAACGAAGTGGGAGGTAAGGCCTTTGCTAACAATCAAGGACCAAGAAACTTTAACGAAGCAACCAATGCTTGGAAGGACAACCCAAACTTTAATTGGGCAAGAACTCAAACCTTTGCAAGTCTACAAAAAGGCTCATTTTCCACCTACTCTTCCAACACACCATATGGACCCTCAAACTATCGAACCAACCTTGAGAGGGTGCTAAATGATTTTGATTCTCATCAAGAAAAATGGTTGTCTAGCCTTGGGACCTAATTCAAGCAACTACAAGATGATGTAATCAACAAAATCGAGACACTATATAAGATTGTTTCGGAAAAACTCGACAACATGCTCACTTATGGCGTCACCAATAACAACGTTACTTACATAAATGCCGTGTCCTATGATCACTTAGAGAATGAGACGCCTCAAAACAAGGGAGTCATCAAGAGCCCATCAAAACTTCTCTCCTTAAAATACCAATCGCAATTATCCTTAGTGGAACAAGATATGAACTCCTCCTCCCCTAAACTTGTTTATCTCGTTAACACAATCACCATTGTAAAAAAGGAGGATGAACCTAGGGAACCCGAAACCTCGAAATTAAGTGAAATCGGTCATGATGGCTCCAGCCTAGTGAAGGACTTAAGTGACGAATCAATTGAACCCAAGAAGGTAACTAATGATGAAGGTTTAAGTAACCTAGGAGACAAAGAGTGTAAGGATGGGGTTGAAAAGGATAATGAATGGATTGAATATGAAGAACCACTCGACTTAGTCAACCTATATGATGAATCAATCTATGAATCAATAATTGAGGAAATGCCTAGGTGTTTGTTGAATTATGATTTTAGAATTAAGAAGGGCGACCTTAATAATTTAAAATTCCCTTGCATGATAGGACACAAGTTCATACCAAATTCTTATATCAACATAGATCTACCTATGAACATCATGTCCTTTGCTTATTATAATGATATTAGGAGAAATGGCTTCGAATATAGGGGATAAAATTTTGTGGGCATAGGAAAGGATATGCACGTATTTATAGGCAACATAAGTCATGTTATGGATTTCACCATTCTTAAAAGTATTGAGGCTAATATCGATCCTAGTTTATCCTAGGTAGTATTTGGACGACCCTTCACGGAAATCGCCTGCCTAGCTATAAATAGGAAACATAGGTGGATGACATTCACGGATGGGAGTAGAGAGGTCACTTTTAAAACACCATACAAGGATCCAGAGAGAAGCGAATTGACTACCAAGGGTCATGATTTATTGTCGTTTAGGATAATTCTTAGTGAGGACGACTATGATAGGAGATGTGAAGGACCATCTGATTTAGATAGCGGGTTCTATAAAGGATGCTTAGAACTCGCTCTCGAATACCAAACCGGACCGGGAGAAAGTAGTAGTGGAAGTGATGTGAACAACCAAGGAGGAGTCATGTAAGGAATAGGGCTCCTGTTAGGTCTTGTTTATCTTGAATCATACATAATCAACCATGAAAGCTTAGAGAGAATAGTAGAGGAAGGCAAGTATTTAATTTTCAAATATTATAAAATAGAGGGAAAAGGGAAAATTTATTACAAGGCTTACCTTTCTAGTATCTATACTTTGGTAATTATGCTATTTCTTTCTTTTAGCATAATAAACCTTATTACAAGCTACTTTATTCTTAACAAAATAAAGACTAATAACTAAATATAATAAAACCATATAATCGACACTTTTCATGAACCTAACAATCTCCCCCTAAGGGTCGATTATTCTGGGTGTTCCCTTCGTGGTCCAAGTGGTCTTCCATTCATATATATATTCCATCTTCTCATCTGGTTGTGATACTTCAATCTCACTTCAATTTCTTCTTCAAACAATTTCAAATACTCAACCTCATCTTCAGTGAGATCTCTTTTTATATAGCCATACTTAACATTATTATTGTAACTCTTTAGACTTTCTAATACTCTGTTTAGTGTTGCATCACAAAACTTATGAATCTCTGAATGTATCATCACCCTTTTCTCTTTCTTGCTATTCTTGTATATTATTCCATGCATGGGCTCATAGATGATGGAGAACATTTTGTGCTTTTCAATTCCTGGGAAAGATATTTTTGGTGCGGTAAGATTAACCTTTTGTTGATAGCTTTCTATTCCAAGTTAAAAGTCATGCACTCTCTCCCATATCATTGAGCTTCTGATAAAAACTGATAAAGACAACAGCAGACCTGTTTTTGCATAATCAGGTACCTTGCCATTCATGATCAGCAAGTGGTATCCTCAATATCATTCTTATTAAGATTCTTGTAATCAGACTCGGTAATTGGCACTATGCACTTATTTTCTCTTCTTGCAACTATCTCTGTGATGAACTTGTATTCGTGGCCCAGTTCCTAGTACGTCTTGATAACTTGAATGATCTTTAAATTTGAATAAACAACTTCCTTTGGTTTTCCAGGCTCTTTCTGCCTCTTTATGTAGAAGATCTTTGCATGAGGATTCTTCCAATGTTCAACACCATACCGAGCATAAGGATTAAATTTCTTTACACACTTATTCACCCATTTGGAAGTCCGTTCTTCGATATCAACATCATTGAAAATAATTGCAGGAAACTTGTGAAGTGACAACACTATCTTCTCAGGCCATGAATTTCCTTTCTTCAAATACAAAAGATCTTGATTTATCAGAGACAATGCTGGAGCTTCATGATCTCTTTGACAACTTTAAACTAAAGGTGTGGTCTTTCGTGGATGTGAAGATGCAAGAATTTCCTTTCTGCTTTCCCAAACAATGTTACTTTTCAAGAAATTCTTCATCTGATCAATATGATATTGATGCTCATCTCCTGAAGTACATCTTTGTCTCAACATCTCATCAGCAATTTTCTTTAGCTCTGCCTCATTAATGGTCAGTGACACTTCTTCCACAATATCTTGTGATACTTGCTTCGTTAGTATTTCATCATCATCTGAAGCATAAGACTCAGTCCAAAAATCATAATCATCAGTTTGCTCTTGATTCCTTGAAGACGATTGACCTTGTTCTTTTTCATTGACTTGTCCAAACGACTCTCTAGTCGCATGTGCTTCATACTCAGATGTCATCTGCTGCTTTGCACTATTCTCCCTCTCAGGATGAGCATCATCATAAGGATCGTCCTGATCTCGTGGGTGAATGGAAGAAGTTCTACAAGTAGTCTGAGGTACGTGAAATGTTTCAAACTTCATCTGAAGTGCCAGCCATATTGCTATGTCTTGTTGCTGCAACTGAGGATCAGCTTTCATTGATAAATATAGTTGATATTGTTGTTCTGGAACATATGATGTTTGTGGTTGAGCTAGATGAACATGAAGAATATGTCCAGACATATAACTTCTTACAGATGCATCAACCAGAGAAGGAATGTTAATATCAATTGCTTGTTGAATCTATGAGGAAATTTCAGCCTATAATTTCCCACGCTCCTGTAACATAGCTTTAGCAATCATCTTATCTGTCTCTTCTTTATTCTGTTGCCTTTCCAAAAGCAGCCCTTTTGCAACATACATTGGAACTTGAACTTTAACCTGCCTAGGAACTTGCTTCTTGACTTGCTCCTTGATATGCTTATCTACCATAGTGGGTAGTGATTCAACCATTACTTCCTGGATATGATCAGCAAGAGTATCAAATGACTTCCTTGACAAGAACTTTGCTATTAGATGTTCAAACAAATATCCATAACGTCCCTGCAACTCCTTAAAGAAACTCTTGTAGCGTTTGAAACGAGCAAGTTTGGCTTTGAATAATGATAGAAGTCGGTTTGTGATAGATAACTTGGTGTTTAGTGAACTTGATGATGGTGTAGGTGTAGTGTCAGTTACCGTCAATTCCTGGAGTTTCTCAGTATCCGAAGATACGAGATCAGTATGAATCCTAGGAGATCTAATTGTTGTGGGGAATGATGTATTCCTAGAATCCTCTACAATCTTCCCTTTCTCCCTTAGCTTTAATTCATACACCTCATCAGTTATTTCTTCCTCTTCTTCATTAACATTCACAGGTATTACAACATTAGTAATTTCCACCTCTTCATTATTAGTAATCTCCACCTCCGGACTTTCCTTATCACTCCTGGGCTCTAACCTAGTGCCGGGAATATTTTGATCATCATTCCTAGGGATTGAACTATCATCAATAACATTCTCTGGTCCTTCCACCATCTTTTCAATTTCCACGGATGCCAAGTGCTTGTTCACCAGTTCCATATTTTCTCTAGCTTCTTGCTCTTCTCGACTTTTATGCTCAGCAAGACTTACTTGTAGTGTGTCTTGTAAAATCATCTCATCTACTTTATCAACAGTTAGCACTGGAGCTGGTGGAGTAAGACGTATGGATCTCCTTTGAGGAATACGAAAACGAATCATAGTTGATCGTTTTGGAGCACTTGACACTCCTGCATCCATGTTAGGGTTAGGTGACCTAGGGGCGCTAGGTGTCCTATGCGTTCCTTGGGTAGACTCAGTCGGCTGTGACTGAGTCAGAGGAACATCTATCCCAAACACCTCCGCATACATCCGATAATGCTCTGTGTGCTTCATTTCTTCTGAGATCATCCAATCTGGAATCTTCATTCCAACTCTGTCTTTGTGTCTTCCTGAATTAAAGATATTTTTCATTATATCATCATCTTTCAGATTGTGATACCTGTCTCTAACACGCCTTAAAATCTCCAGAAAATTAGTCATGTAATGACTAATAATGATCTTAGTAAATCTGGGATAAGGAATCGAAGATGTTAGATGATGAAGAGAATAATAAAGTCCTTCCCATAGTAGCTCCGCATAATCAACATGAATGTTATTGATAAAGTAATACATCATTTGCATTATCTGCAATGGTGGCTGATCTTATCCAGTTACGCGTATTGTCAAACATTTGGAAAATATCTTGCACAACGTTTGCCATGGCTGCAGAAGACCAGTTGTCTTAAAGCTTAATGATGTCTTCAGCTCCATTGTAAAACCTAACTCATTTTTGTAAAATGGAACCATGTCTAAAAATGATGGTGGTGGCACAAAACTATCATGATTGTTGTCAGTTGCTTGTGGTAGATGAAAGATTGTTCTGAAGTCATCCAAGGTAAGAGAAAGCTCTTTCTTGTCAAGCATAAACGTGAGTCTATACTTGGATCCGTCTTCATTCAAAGTATGCCAAAATTGTGCCATATAGATACATGGTACTGATGAAGAAGCTGCAATGCTGAATCGTAATGGATGATTCTTGATAATATTTGTCATAAGTTTGCTTTTAGGTGGACATTGCACGTGTTCAAAATCAATATTCGTGTTAGCATCCATAAGATCATATCTTTTGTTTGGAGGACACAATTCGTCTGAATAAACATCAGCTGCATGTTGTTGGTGTGCCATGATGATTACTGATTGAATGAAATAGAGATGTTAGGTAACAAACAATTCATTTGACATTTTTGTCTTTTTTCACTGTCTGTTTTATATGTTCTGGCAATTCTTTTCGAACATACTTTTGATCAGTTTGTTTCTCATGTGCTCGTACTTGCTTTTTCTAGCACATGACATACGCTTTATTCGAATTTTTCTTTTGATTTATCATTTTTGTGTGTTCTGGCAATTCTTTTTCGAACACACTTTTGATTTGCTTTTTCACGTATGAATTTAGCTCTCTTTGTCTGTTTTAATATATCCTCGCAAGAAATTCTTTGTGACATGATACTCTTTCAAGAAAGATGAAGACTTCTCTTTTGATTTTAATCAAGACTCTTTTATGAAAAATTAAAGAGAGATAATACATCTTCTTAAAACCGTTTTTATGAAAGAGTACCATTTTGACAATAACATATTTTGAGAACTTTTTCAGAAATCTTTTGACAAAAACTTTTCTTATAATGATAACATAGAATCATTCAATCACAAACCCATAACTGAATGGTCACTAAGTCACTCACTCCTCATTATGTTCATTGCAGAAAATGGCCAAAACCAGACATGACTTAGACCACTTAAACAATTGAGACTTGGATTTTCATATTCAAGTTATAAAAAAATTTCACTTTCACTTTTTGTCATGAATCCTAAACAATGTAGACAAACACATCTAATTCAATAACTGAATGGTCACTAAGTCACTCACTCCTCATTCTGTTCATTGTAGAAAACGGTCAAAACCGGACATGACTTAGACCACTTAAACAATTATGAATAGACATATTTGACCCAAAGCTTAGAATTCATTAAAACTTGATTTCTTTTTCACAATCATTTTGATGTTTTCAAAACACATGAGAAACATATCTTTTTGTTCCACAGATATTCAAGCATTAATCATCATAAGCATTCAGTAGTTAACCAAAACAAATTTACTTATCCACAAATCTCATTTTTACTGATTTTGACTTATTGATTTTACCGAATTTTGTTTTCAAATTTTCAAAAAAACTCCCCCTCGAGTAATAATGACTTTTTAAAATTTGACCGATGTTATCAAAAACTCCCCCTTGGAATGAAACATTGCTAAACACTTAGTCTGACAAATGAAGATTTTTGTTATTCAAAGTCCAATTTAAAATTTTAAAATAAAAACTCCCCCTCAAAAATATATCATTTTTCAAAAAAAAATGTTAGTTTATTTGAGAGATCATTGTTCTTATTTTAATTCTAAAATGATGTATATGAATAAAAAATTTCAAGTACTCACCCTCAGATTATGATCCCGTATTTTCAATCGAAATATTGGTTTTTAAAAAAATTTGGAATCATGAATCTGATAATGTGATCTTTAAATTATGTTTTTGAGTTTTTATATTATTTTTATTTTTGTATTTGATTTTGAAAAATATGAAAAATCTTTTTTGTAATTTTGAATTTTTCAATTTTTTCTTTTGTTTTTGAAAAATTTATTTACATGTTTTTGATGTATGATCTTTTCAAGAAGATGACTTTGTCAGGCTTTCCAACTGAGTTGGAGTCATACATCTCATACCAATGCGATGAACCAAATACTCAAAGCGTTCTTTAGGAAGAGCTTTAGTAAATAGATCCGCAAGTTGGTATTCTGTTCCGACAAAGTAAAGTTCCACAGTACCCTTCTCAACATGTTCCTTAATAAAATGATATCGGATGTCTATGTGCTTTGTCTTTGAATGCTGGACCGGATTGCATGAGATAGCAATGGCACTCTTGGAATCACAATACATCGGAATCCGGTTGTATTTGTATCCATAGTCTAGCAGTTGTGTACGCATCCAAATGACTTGTGCACATCATGCAGACAAGGAAACATATTCAGCCTCAGCAGTAGACATCGCAGTACAATCTTGTTTCTTTGAACTCCAGCTCACGAGCTTTTCACCTAGAAATTGCAATCCTCCTGATGTGCTTTTACAGTCATCTTTACATCCTGCATGGTCCGCATCTGAATATGCAATTAGTTCAAATCCGGAATCCTTCAGATACCATAGGCCCATGTTATAGGACTGTCTTAGGTACCGAAAGATCCGTTTAACCTCTTTGAGGTGTTTGACCGTAGGTTGTGCTTGATAACGAGCACAAACAAAAGTAGCATAAGCAATGTCTGGACGACTGGCTGTTAGGTACATTAGCCCTCTTATCATACGACGATAAGTCGTTTGATCAGTAAGAGTGCCTTGTAAATCAGCATCCAGTCTCTCAGTTGCCATAGGTGTGCTCATTGAGACACACTCATCCAGACCATGTTTCTTTAACAACTCAATCGCATATTGTGACTGACTTATGAATATGCCACGGGGAGATTGATGAACTTGAAGTCTAAGAAAGAACTTTAGTTCACCCATCATCGACATTTCAAACTTATGTTTCATTAGATATGCCAAATGTTTTGAAAAATCTGGATTTGTTAATCCAAAAATAATGTCATCAACATATACTTGAACAAGTAATATGTCTTCCCCGTGACGTCGTGTGAACAAAGTCGGGTCAACAATACCTTTAGTGAACCCATGTTGAATTAGGAAAGAAGACAATTTGTCATACCATGCACGAGGTGCTTGCTTAAGACCGTATAGAGCTTTTTTCAACCTGTAGACGTGATCTGGGAATTCTGGATCAATAAACCCTTCAGGTTGGCTGACATAAACCTCCTCTTTCAATGGACCATTGAGAAAAGCCGTTTTGACGTCCATTTGGAAGATGGTGATATTCTTATGAGCAGCATAAGCAATAAACATTCGAACAGCCTCAAGACGAGCAACAGGAGCAAATGACTCTTCAAAATCAATGCCTTCTTCCTGCCTGTATCCTTTTGCCACAAGACGAGTTTTGTTTCGGACCACAATATTTTTGGCATCACACTTATTCTTCCAGAGCCATTTGAGAGCAATAATATTCTTTCCTTCTAGACTTGGAACGAGTTCATAAACTTGTAGTCTCTCAAATTGATTCAACTCATCTTGCATGGACTCAATCCAACTGTGATCTGCCATAGCTTCTTTGATATTCTTTGGTTCGATAGTGCTGACGGTTAATGCATACATGCAAACCTCAGAATCTGTTTGAAGCTTTTGACGAGTCATTACAGGTTTGGATGGGTCACCAATAACTTGGTCGAGAGGATGATTTTTTGTCCAAATATGAGTTGAGGGTTATACTTGGTGGAAATTCTGCACATTTGATGGTTCTAGAGCTGTTGTAGATGACTCAATTTCCTTATCACTTGGAGGATTATATGATACAAACTCCAGACTGCCATCAAAATCAGCAGAATCTTCTTGGATAAATTCATCAGCATCTGTCAAAGAGAGTGGAGAGGTTTGTTCGTCAGATGTAGTTTCAATGGGAGGAGCCTCATGATCTTCAACAATGATTTAAGATGTGGAAGGTGAGTCTTCATGAAATTGAGTCGGTTGTGCAGCGGAATTGATGGGTGAATCAGAAGACCTCTTCTCAAAATATTCTTCAAACATTGGACCGAACAAATTATCCAAATTTTCTTTGGATGGAGTATTCATTGTTTCTGCTGATGAATTATTATTGTTGAATCGTTAGAGCACGGGTTCTAAACAATCGTGTTCAGAAGCCATTATTGTAAGCTTGTCAAACTTGACATGAATGGTTTCCATAATTTTTTTGGTGCATCGGTTATAGATTCGAAACCCTCTTGATGTTTCCGAATAACCAATAAAAACCCCAATGTATGCTTTTGGTTTCATTTTTCCAAGATCATCTCGGTCATTTGTTGGATAACACAATGAGCCAAACATATGAAAATACTCAACATTCGGTTTTCATCCGTGTAATAGCTCATAAGGTGTTTTGTTATGTCGTGTATGAATGATTGATCGATTTTGAGTAAAACAAGCTATAGCCACCGCTTCAGCCCAAAGAAATTCATGTAATCAAGAAAAAATAAGCATTGTTCTAGCAGCCTCAACAAGAGTACTATTACGTCTTTCAACAACTATATTTTGCTGAGGCGTACGAGCAATTGAAAATTGTTGCATGATGCCTAAATTTTCATAATGAGCTTTAAGAGTCATATTTTTGAATTCAGTACCATTGCCAGTACGAATCTTGCAAACTTTGGCTTTGTAATTCAATTGAGCTTGAGCAATAAATTTCTTTATGATCTCTGGAGTTTCGTCTTTCGAGTGAAGAAAGTAAACCCATGTATATCGAGAATAATCATCTACTATCATAAGAATATACTTCTTTCCATTGATCGAAGCTACCCCTGCATTGTCCCATAATCAATATGAAGTAATTCCAATTTGGACTGATCACTTGGAACAAATTTGGGTGGATGAGAACGTTCTTGCTTTTTCCTCTTTACACAAGCAGAACAAAGGTTATCCATCCATATTTAAACTTTAGAAGACCATCAACCAAGCAAGTCTGGTAAGATCGTTTATGGTACTAACATTAAGATGTAAGAAGTCGACGGTGCCAAAACCATGACTTTGGTCGAAGATGCTTTGGACACAAGACAAACATTGAAGAAACATGCCATGAAAGAAATGAGATAGTATAACAAATTAGATTCGCATCCTCCGTGTAGCAAATCATCTCTACTAGATTCGCACAGTAACATGTCTGAGAAGAAAAGCCACTTCTAAATCACCATCAAAAAGTGCCTCAACGCTAAAGATATTATTCCAAGACCTTCACATAATATACATGGGAAACCAACATATGATTATTGCCCTATAATAATCGCCATAGCCGTGATTGCTATCAAATTTTCCAATTCCAAAGATAACGGTGCCCATGAATTTGTCATGAAAATTTTTCAACAGTGATAGATCACCATCATATCTTTGAACAACCACTATCACATACCACAAAACGGATCTGGACTACCTGGCAACACATGAATAGCAACACATGGACAAGTGGGCAATTTGACTACCCATTTCTTAACAGAACCCGATGGTTTCACAGTTGAACATTTATTATGAACAAATCAGAGTCGTGTTAACGGAACCCAACAACATTTGGTTGTGATTCAAACCATTTTTGCCAATATGCGACTTGTTCTAATTTTGTTCTGCATGTATATGCTTAAAGAGTTATCTCGCAAATTTCTTTTCTTTGTCTTAGAAGCACTAGAGACATATGTTAAGCATTTGAAGATACTTCCTACATCAATCTAGGTGTTGGAAGACTACAAAAGTAGTATCTAAAGACTTAGATTGTGCCAAATTCTTAGAAAACCTAGTCTTAAGAACTACATAAGTAGTGTCTGAAGATTTTGGAGTTCTAGAATTAGTAGAGAAAGCTCTACGAGCAGTCGAATGCACATTCAATTTATAATTTGCAAGACATTTATCATGACATGGAATAAGCACATTTTGCATATAAGAAACACATAAAAGAGTCTTCACTTTAGAATCATTTGCAACATTAACATCAATTATATCTCTTGTTGAGATAACATTTGCATATGTCTTATTTGTTTGCTATTTTCCTAACATAAACTGTAACTTTTCTTTGCTGAATTATCCTTAGAGTTAGCTAAGACATGTTCTGAACATGTGAATCTTTATTCATTTTGGTCCTTACTAACACTAGTTCGTAGAATTTATTCCTGTAAAGAAAAACCACTCTTAGCCTCTTTTGTTTGTGAATCCTGATGTTTGTACAACTTAGTACATTCGGTGCTATACATTTTTTGTTTGAATTTTTCTGTCATGTTAAGTCAGTAAAGAGACTGTTTTGACACTACATGTTTTTCTTTAGTTTTTGAAACAACCGTTTTCTTTTAAAAAAACTTATTTGTTTATCGGTGTGACACAAAGAAGATTTTGAGAAACATTTGTCTTGTCAAACTTAGTATTTACAGACTTACCTTTTTCAACAGTTTCCAATCTAGTTTGTAACTCAGATATGGTACTTAAAAGATTCTGATTCTCAGCACGAATAGCACCATATGCATATGTTTTCTCAAATACATGAGCAATTAATTCATCCATTTCTTTTTGAGATTGAGACCGTGTCTTTTTGATTGAATCGAAAAGCTTTTGATATTCTAATTTTACATTGTCTCGTTCTTTTATCAAAGATTGCACTTGAAACTCCAAAGACACGTTCTCATTCTCAAGTTTCTCCATCTTTGAAATCCAAGAGTAATCAAGAGGATTTGTGTTTTTATTATTCAAAGTTGACTCCCATTTATGTTTTTCTTTTTCATGTTGTAACTTTAATTCAAAATCAACACTTTGCTTTTGAACCGTTTTGAACATCTTTTTCAAGAATTTTTATTTTTGCTTGCAAACCCTCTTGAATCTCAATGGAATTCTTTTTGATTTGTTCAATTTCAGCATGTAAGGAATTATCTACGCATTCATGATTTAACAACACACTTATTTCTACTTCATGCCTGAGGGATGCTTCCAAAAGTTGATCTTTTAAAAAATCATTTTGCTTCTTTATTTCACAAAGTTCACTTTCTGTAGACTCAAAAACATCTTTCATTTCTTTTATATCCCTTTGAAATAGTTTCCTAAAGAATTCAAAATAGAACTGCAACTCGTTAACAATCGGTTTGACTTGATCTTGACAAAAATCATTTAGTTGTATTTCTTCAGGAGATGTGTAAAAAATGCTTGCTCTTTTACAATTATTCTGAATTAACTCAGACAACTTTTAAAAACAACTTTTAATTTTATCCAAAGGTGACTCACTCAGCATTGATGCCGAGACAGAAGAAGTTGCATTTGGAGTCCTGTCAGAAGGAATAAAAGAAGATGAAAAATATTTTTGCTCAGTAGAAAGTTCTTTTTGAGGAACAAAGTCTTTATAAAGAGCATTTATTTGTTTGTAATCAATTGTCCAACAATTCTGTTTGTTCGCAACAGCAATTAGATCATTTATTTTTTCTTTCATTTTTTGTTGACTTTTGGAAGCATCATTAAGAGTGTCCTCAGTATCTCTAACATTCAAATGAATTTCTGAATTACTCAAACTAGAGGCAAGATATAACTTTGGACATTGAGAAATTGCATGCTTAAGTGTATAAGGATTCGGGTACCCCAAACTATGTTTTAATTGCGGATCATACACAAACAATGGCTTTGGTCCAAGCATAAACATTCCTTGTAAGGAATTGCCAAGTTTCAATATTAGATCAATTTTTTTTAAGTTTGGCCTCGAGATCTAAAATAGTGTCATGATAACGATCCTCATTTTCACTCATTTGTCTTTTTAAAATTAAATGAGTCTTTTGAAGTTCCTCATTTTTTATGTTTGTAATCATTGACAGCTAAATCTAATTTATCTCGTTGTTTTTCTAGATCTCGAATGATATCTCGATCACGAACAAATTAAGACTGAGCTTGTTGATTAAAATGTTTTGCTTTTCGATCAGCCTCAAGAAATTCGTTGAGATAATTTTTATCTGCGTTGATGTTTTCCAAAACCCGAACCCTGTTCTTATACAACTCAAGCTGACTAGTCAAAGTCGTGTTTTGTTGTTGGACTTTTTTTAGCAAATAATTGTTGTTTCTCAGCTTCCTTATATGCATTTCTAGCTAGTTGCTCTAACGCATATAGGTCAGGAACATGTGTATCTTTTTCAACACTGCCACTATTAACATTTCTATTGGGTTCCTCAAATATAATATTGCTATCAATCTGATCATCACCAATGGTACTGTTAATAATTTTAGTATGAGTTGGATACATTTGTTCTTTATTCTCATTAATGGATGAAAATTGTACCTCACTTATAAATGGAGAATCATAGCTTGACCCAACATCAGAAGTATTATTGGCTGGTTGAATTCTGGCCATTAAGCATATGTTTGCACCAAGTTCTTTAATTTCTTCCATCCTTGAATCATCAGCAAAGAGAAAATCATTCTGTTCATCGGTAAGAAGTACTCCAGCTTCATCATGTTTTGCCAGCAACATTTGTTCCATGAAGTATTTTGAATCCCGAACTCTTGGCTTTGGACAATTCCTAGCATAATGTCCTTTCCCACTACAGTTGTAGCATTAAACAGTTGAAGTATTTCCTCAATACGAAGTTCAAAGAGTCCTTTAAACATTTTCGGTCTCATTTTGAGCATTAGATCCCTCAACAACTTCCTCTTGAACATAAGCTCGTGGCTCGCTGAAACTCACTCCCTTAAAACATATCTATATATGATATAAATACATAGATAAATGTAAACAAATATAAATATATATCAAGGATCAGAATCCGCGAGACCAATGAAACCGGAAGCAGTATAGAGTGTCTCCGGGTCGTTATGTCCCAACGAGGCTGGAATGGAAAATCGAAAGACGGATGATAATTGATGTTTGAATATGACAAGGTTATGATGGGTTTTCTATTTCTACCAATTAAATATACAAAAACGGTTAAGTAAAACCTAAAAACGAAAGCTAAATAACTTAAACCTAAAACGGGCACGAAAAACGAGGGTCAAAAACCTAAATTTTGCAAATTAAACCCTAGAACATATTTAAAAGCTAAAATAGATTCTAAATGACAAATAACGAAGTTTAAAAAAAAACTAGATTAAAAACGGAGGAACTATGCTACTACTAGCAGCAGGAACAATGCTACCAGCAGGAACCACTACTAGCAGCAGGAACAATGCTACCAGCAGGAACCCTTTTATACTAACAGCATGAACTATAAAGTAACTCTATCAGCAGGAACAATGCTACTACTAGCAGCAGGAACAAACCTACCAGCAGGAACCATACATGTCTAACAGCAGGAACTGCTAAATTAAAGTTTTTAAAAAGACAAAATGGCTTTTTCAGCCCTTTAAATTAAAAACCTTTTGAAAACAGACTTAAACAGCTTAATATTTAAGCTAAAGTTGACTAACATGACACCAACCCATGACTTCCTTGTTTTGACCCGTTTTCATACTTAACCCAAACACCCCTTTATAAATAGCTTAAAGGCTGTTTTAGCTTATTAAGGGTGGATTAAACCATGGGATTCAAAGACAGTAAGCTAAACATACATAAAAGACATTAATAAGCAAAAATCAACAATAAATAAGCACTGAAATAAGCTAGAATTCAAAATGACAGTTAACAAGCCATTATTGACTGAAAATTTGTAAAATCTTGCACAATGAAATTTAAACTTATAACACCTATATTTTAAGCACTAAACTTCAATAATAAGCATAAATAAGCATACCAAAAGAAAAATAAGCACTAATAAGCTGTAAATAAGCAAATGCTAAAGATGAGCTAAAAAATGGAACTTGAGAACTTACCAAGCCTTTTGCTCTAAACAAGGGCAAATAAGCTATTGAAAGCTCAATCTACAAGCTCCAGCTTATTAGGAATAAGCTGGTATAGTCCATAAGCCCATCCAAATTCGGCTTATCATCCAAAGTACAAGCTGTGGTATTTTTGAGTGGTTTTTCAAGTACAAGTTCAAATTTTACTTAGCTTATTGACTTGTTAAGTGAACATAGCTTATTAATAAGCTGTTTTAAGAGCTTTTTAACACATATAAAGGTAATTTAAGCAGTTTGACAATAAAACTCAAAAACGGGTATAAAACCTTAAAACTTCAACACTTCATTAACTTTTAAAAAAGAGTACAAAGAACTTGCAATAAGCTGTAAATAAGCTGAAAGAAACATAAGAATGACTTAATTTAAAGAAAGATAAAGACTTCTACACTCATTTTTTTTATTCGGCTCACATAGCCTCCTATTTATACTAAGAGCTAAGTCTTCAGCCCTTCTTTCTTGTGTTTCTTTTGTGAGAGACTTCAAAGCCCTAATCCCAGCCATTGATTTCTTTTGTGCTTCTTTGGAGTCAATCTCAGCCATTGAAGATACTTGGGAAAGGTGAGGGATTGCCAACATGGACTTTATACAGCTGGGGGGAAATAGTAGGGTGGATGAAATGATTTTGGCTAGGGTGTCGAGTGGTTTTGCAGGTGGGAAGTATGGGAAGACATCCAAGTTGTACCTGGGTTTTTGATGGGGCGGGAAAGATGGCTTTATGGGCAAGCAGGCATTTTTGTCCCCTCAAGTTATATAACTTGAATGTAATCTCTGCCTGGTTTGCAACTTTGACCCTTGTCTTGTTATATTAGTAATACAACTTGAGGTTTTGGCAGTTTTAGTCCCTCAAGTTGTATTTTCTTCATGTGGCTGACTTTTGACTGACTTTGGCTTTGTCTTTTTCATCCCGTGCTTGGTTTGGTTGTTTTTGGCTTTCTTTTTGTTCCTTTTCTTGAATATCCGTTTCCTGCACAAAACAAATGCAAAACATACAAATACAATGTATTTTTGGTATGTTTTTAGTCATTTAAGTCCGTTATTAATGGAGAATGGTATGTGTAATTTAGCACATACCAAAATCCCCCATACTAAAGTATTGCCGTGTCCTCACGCAATGTTATGAAGTAAACACTCAAGAAAACTAAGAATCTCAAACCCCCTCGACTAATTACCTTGAAAAGTAGCAAAGTGTTTGTCAAGGAGAACTTAAAGAATCAATAGCTTTGACAAGTCCCGTTTTCGCCAATTTCATATGTACACTAACTATCCCTAATATTTTTGGATTTTCTTTTCTTTTCTTAACTAACATGTTCGACTTCCTTATTATTAACAACATTGGGATCATAGAATGAGAAGCGTTCATAGAAATAATCTACGGACGTCCTGACGGATAAATTCATCGCTCCCGATTTTTCACTAGATCCAAACCAAGCAATTAAACAAGATCATTTGTCAATATAAGTCTAAATGTTAAGCACTCATACTTATGACTTGTGAACTTTTAACTCCCAACATGGATATATGATTTAAATGTGTGTACTCATTTCAACTCAACCATAGATCAACTTATTTTCATAGTCGTAATTCAAGATGAATCAAGACTCAAAGCAACAACTTATTAGGACCTTGTAACTTGATTTTAAAGAACGAAAATTTTATAACTTCATTGTAAACTTCGCCCTTTTATGATTTACATTCTTTAGGGTTTGGCAGACTGGCCCTAAGTTATAATTTCACCCGGTATGCAACTTCAACCCTTGTCTTTTAACTCTTGTAATACAACTTGAGGTTTGGCAATTTTAGTCCCTCAAGTTGTATTTTCTTCACTTGGTTGACTTTAGACTTTGTCGGGGTTGGCTTTCTGACTTTGACTGACTTTGGCTTCGATTTGACTTTGTCTTTTCCATTCTGTGCTCGGTTTTGTTTGTTTTTGACTTTCTTTTTGTTCTTTTCTTGAATATCCGTTCCCTGCACAATACAAATGCAAAACATACAAATACAATGTATTTTTAGTACATTTATAGTCATTTAAGCTCGTTTTTAATTGAGAAAGGTATGTGTAATTAAGCACATACCAAAATCCCCCATACTAAGGTATTGCCGTGTCCTTACGCAATGTTATGAAGTAAACACTCAAGAAACCAAGGATTTTAATCCCCCTCGACTAATAACCTCGAAAAGTAGCAAAGTGTTCGTCAAGGGAAACTAAAGAATCAATAGCTTTGACAAGTCCCGTTTTCACCATTTTTTTATATGTACACTAACTATCCCTAATATTTTTGGATTTTCCTTTTTCTTTTCTTAACTACACATGTTTGACTTCATTATCTTTATCATCACTGGGATCATGAATGAGAAGCGCCAGTAGAATAATCACACTGGTTGTCCGAATGGGTATAAATTCTTCGTCCCGATTTTTTCACTAGTCCCCACTTCCCAAGCTAAGGGTAAAAAACAAAATACCGTTAGTACAAGTAAAGATGTAATACTAATTATAACTTTGATTGTCAAACTTTTCGTCCCGACAATTATTCAATTAGAGTGATTGTGCCTTAATTTTAAGTTAATTTAGATCGACTATTTTTGAAAGTAGTATGGTTATGTGCTTTACGATTTTCCGAAGATAATCTGGGGAAAAGACTAGATCACCCACCAACCAGCATATTCTCGATAGATCCCAGCCGAAGTTCGACTTAGGTTATCAGGTTGAGACCCCACAGGAGAATGTTCGCAATGTAATAGCGGGATACTCCACCCTTTTAGGCCGAATTTCTTAGATTTACCGCTAAATAAACAACACTACTCAAAGCACGCAAACATCAAAAATTTAATGATCTCATTGGTGAGACTATTCCATGTAGCGACCTTTCTTCTCGGAACGTCCCAGCCTCATCAGCTAAGTGCCCAGGTTTTTGACACCCCACGGAGAATACTTAATCGAAATAATCTACCGACGGCAACCAACAACTTTTGAAGTCTTAAAGCAAGTTATTCTTAGTTCAAAATTATACTTGAGTTTAGAAAAAGAAATCTTAACCATTAAATTTTCATTTATTGCTATATACTATACTACCGTCATCATTTACATGACTACAACATCGGCCACGCCTCCGACAAGATGTAGTGACTTAGTCTGACGACGGTTTCTTATTGATAACACCTACAGATTTATTATCTCACTATGGGCCTTGTTTTGAAGACTGCAACATCGGTTGTGAGCCGGCAAGATGCAGTAAACCTTTATCAGCCCACAGTTTATATTATTATTATTATTATTATTATTATTTTATTTTATTTTGACTTTAGCGTAGTGGGAAATCACATCAACACCTTCTTCCTAATATGGCTAAGGATAGGTGTCTTAGTTTGAACCCTCACCTAGACCTCGCTTCCTGGTGAGATATCACAACACACCAAATCCCTAGAAGTAAAGATGTATTAGTTTGAACCCCCACCTCGCGGTTAGCGGAGTGGGATATCACGACACATCTTTTACTTGCTCCATATACTCAAATGTATGCTTCATTGGCATAATTTTAATATTCATGCATTTTTGCATTCATATTTCATTCATGCTTCTTTGGCATTTTAACTTTCAAATTACTAAGAACAGAAAAAACTCGCTTTAAAGAATCAAGTTACAAAGTTGAAGCTTTTTCTAAAAACATCGATTGACTTAGCTGAATTGAAATGAGCACGTATGATTAGGCGGATTAAAAGCTAATGGGAGAAAAAGCCACAAGTTACTCATATAAGCTTTAGAAGAATCTTGCTCAGCACATAAACTTATATTTAACTCTATCACTTCTTGTTCTTCACCTCGTGAAAGCTTAGCTTACAATTAAGGAACTAGCTAGGGCTCAACACGCCCGATCGAGTCAAAAATTATTCTCATTCTACCCATTAGGAAAGTCGAAACTGTGACAAAACACTTATTTTATTTTTGAAAATTTTTAATTTTTTCATTTTTTTTTGGTATTTTTGCAAAAATTTGGTGGTAAAAACGGGATTACGTGATAACAACGGCTGCAGGCAAAATCAAATCGAAGATCCCCCCCATACTAGAACTAAACATCGTCCTCGATGTTTTGAAAGGGGCACCTACGTAAATCTAAGGCCGTTTATGAAGTGTGCCAAAAGATAAAACGTTAGTCGATTAGATTTGGATACTGGATTCCCAAAATGAAGCTGAGGATGTGAAACTCTTGATAAAAATACAAGCACGAGAGTTCTTCACAATCCGGGCAATCCTGGACAATTAACAACACAAACACGAAACACGGGTAATGGAAGAGGCGAGCCTCCACACAACAAGAAAACACTTATTCATTTTTACACAATACTACGATAAGCATGGGGTGCCTCCCACGAAGCGCTTGTTTAAGGTCGCTATGCTTGACCCGTCACCTGAATTTATTGGACATTAGGGAATGTTTGGAGATCTGGGACTACCAATTGTGGTACGTCCCCTCCAAAGTAGTGCTTTAAACGATGACCATTCACTTTGAAATTTGGCCCGGAGTTTTGGGATAACTCGACAGTGCCATATGGAAAAACTTGGGTTATAGTGAATGGTCCACTCCAACGGGTCTTAAGCTTGCCCGAGAAAATCTTCAATCTAGAGTTAAAGAGGAGGACTCGATCACCGACGTTGAAAACGCGGTTTTTGATCTTGGAGTCATGGATTCTCTTTGTTTTCTCTTTGTAGATCAACGAGTTTTCATAGGCATGATCACGAAGTTCATTAAGTTCATTGAGTTGAACTTTTCTGTGATCTCCCGCGGTTTTGACATCAAAGTTTGTATGCTTAAGGGCCCAGTAAGCTTTGTGCTCGAGCTCAATCGGAAGATGACATGCCTTCCCGTACACTAACTTGTATGGAGTACACCCGATGGGTGTTTTGTAAGCTGTGCGGAAAGCCCAAAGTGCGTCATCTAATTTATCCGACCAAGAGGCATGATTTTCGCCCACGGTCCTTTCAAGAATTTGTTTCAAACCACGATTGGATACCTCAACTTGTCCACTTGTTTGTGGATGATACGCGATGGAGAGACGATGAGTGACTCCGTATTTAAGCATGACCTTTGCAAATTGGTCATTGCAAAAATGGGTTCCGCGATCACTTATGATTGCACGAGGGGCACCGAATCTGGCGAAGAGAGATTTAAGAAATTTACAAACAACTCGGGCGTCGTTGGTGGGGAGCGCTTTTGCTTCAACCCATTTTGATAAATAATCAACGGCCACGAGTATATATTTGTTCCCTCTTGAAGACGGGAACGGCCCCATAAAATCAATGCCCCACATGTCAAAGATTTCGCAAACTTGGATAGAGTTTTGTGGCATCTCATCACGTTGCGAAATTTTGCCTTGACGTTGACAAATGTCACATCGGGTGACAAAGTCGTGGGCATCCTTGTAGATCGTGGGCCAATAAAATCCTGAATCAAAGATCTTTTTAGCGGTGTAATTGGCACCGTAGTGTCCCCCAGTGGGTCCACTGTGGCAAGCTTTAAGAATGTCAAAAGCTTCTTGCCCCGAAACACAACGCCGAATCACTTGATCCGCACATATCTTAAACAAGAAGGGGTCGTCCCAAAAGTAGTGTTTGACGTCTTTGAAAAACTTTCTTTTCTGCTGAGACGACATCCCTTTGATCACAAAATTCCCCGCATGGTAGTTTGCAAAATCGGCAAACCATGGGGCATTATCATCACCACGAAAGGTAACCATCCCAAGTGTCTCGAGAGGAAATGTTTCCGTAATTTCCTTTTTCTCGAGTTCACTTTGATGGGGATTTTCAAGTCTAGAAAGGTGGTCTGCGGCGAGATTTTCTGCTCCTTTTTTATCACGGATAACGACATCAAATTCTTGGAGCAGCAAAATCCACCAGAGCAATCTTGGCTTAGCATCTTGCTTAGCAAGCAAGTACTTGAGAGCCGAATGGTCCGTATACACTATGCTTTTGGACAAGACAAGATATGGCCGGAATTTCTCGAAAGCATACACTACGGCAAGTAATTCTTTTTCCGTTGTAGTGTAATGTGCTTGAGCCTCAGTCATAGTTTTGCTTGCATAGTGTATCGGCTGGAAGTGCTTGGTCTTACGTTGCCCTAGGACTGCCCCAACAGCAAAATCACTTGCATCACACATAATTTCAAGGGCAAGTCCCAATCGGAGCAACATTAGAAATTGGAGCATGTGTCAACTTCATCTTAAGGGTTTCAAATGCTTCAATGATTCCTCTCGAGAAATGAACGGAGTTTCTTTTTCAAGGAGGTGGGTCATAGGCCGGGCGATTTTGGAAAAATCCTGAATAAATCGTCGGTAGAATCCGGCGTGACCGAGAAAACTGCGAATACCCTTCACGGTAGGTTGGATGAGGCAATTTGGCTATGACATTCATCTTTTGATTTTATCAACCTCGATCCAGGAATTATAAGTCTTTTGGCCCTGGGGATATTCCTTTCTTGACCATAAAGTGGCATCTTTCCAATTTAGCACAAGATTTGTATCTTCACACCTTTGGTGCATTTTTGTCTAATGGGAAAAGGCAAGAGGAGAAAGAATCACCGAAACCGCGAAATATCCTGAATGTCTGTCCAGGGTTATTCTCAATCATATCCGTGCAAGATTGCAACCATACACCTTTGGAACGTGCGGTGCATTGATAACCCAAAAGTCATGCCGACGATGGCCAAATGTCCCGTAGGGCATGGTGAGGTAGTCTTCTCTTGTTCAAGGGGTCAATTGGGGATCTGAAAGTAGCCAGAGAATCCGTCAAAAGCTATGTACTCATTTCCGGCTATCTTGTCCAGCATCTGATCATATAAATGGGCAACGGGAAATGGTCTTTACGAGTTGCGTCATTAAGCTTTCTGTAATCGATGCAAACTCGCCATCCCGTAACCAACTGTGGGTATTAACTCATATTTCTTCATTTTTTCCACGGTATGCTCCCTTCTTAGGGCACACAATGAACCGGGGTACCCATGGGCTGTAAGAGATGGGGTAAATTATAAAAACCGTGCATCAGATGTTGATAACTTCTGCTTAATAACGCATGGATCCTTGGGGTTAAACTCTTCTTGATGTTGAACTACGGGTTTGGCATTTTCCTCCATCAAAATCTTATGGGTGCAAAATTGTGGATCTATCCCCTTTAATATCAAGAATATCTTCAAGCTATGGATGTTTGTGTGACTTAAGAACTTGTCTGGGCGGTTTCCTATCTTTTAAGTTTTTAGCGATTATGACGGGTAATTTGTCATCACCCTCCAAAAATGCATACTCAAGATGGGATGGTAAGTCTTTGAGTTCAAGGTCGGGAGGATCTTCACATGAAGATTTAATCTCTTCAGGCACATTTATTTCACAAACTGGTGACGGAGGGAGATTTGGGTCACTATTGATCACACTTAACAATTGCTCAAGGTAAACAGTATCTCCATCAGAATCATAGATGCCGTCAACACCTGGTGGTATTGAATCATCATGTTCAAGAAATTCATCGATCTCTTCCATTAGAAAATCACTTCCTCCGAAGGGAGTGAAAGATGGAGAGCGAGAATCGATCATAAGGTCCGAAGTAGAAGTGGGATTGCCACTTTCAGAAATTTCAAGTACTTCTTGAACATATTCTTCGCAAGCAATGTCAATAACATCGACTTGGTTAACCGATTCAATGATGTTGTAGGAGAAAGTCTTAGTATTACCAACTTTGAAGGTTACGGATTGGTCATCGTGCCTAAGGGTTATTTGTTCACCGTGAACATCGATCAAGGCACGTGCCGTCCTCAAGAAAGGGTCTTCTATGATTAAGTGACCCGAGGATCGGCAACGTAATCAACGACCACAAAATCGGCAGGAAAGAAGAACGTTCCAACTTTCACGAAAACATCCTCGGCGATGCCGGTGGGAGTAGAAATCGTTCGGTCGGCAAGTTCAAGTATCATTCGGGTTTTGGTCAAAGCTGGGAGACTTAGTTCTTTCCAAATGGAGAGAGCGCTTAGTTGATGCTTGCACGAGGATCGGCAAGGCTAATCATTCATCTCCGGAAAATCACACGGTATAAGAAATCTGCCGGGGTCTCCAAGTTTCTCGGGAAACTTTTTTAGGATAACCGCCGAGCAATTCTCGTTTACCGGTGTCTTTGTCAACTCAATCATCTTATCCTTGTCATTGAGGAGCTTTCTAAACATTGGTGCAAATTTGGGCATGTGTAGGAGAGCGTCCGCAAAACTTAGCTCGAAATGGAGATTCCGAAAAATCTCCATAAATTTTGAAGCTAGAAGATTGTCTTTTTCATGGAGCTTTTCTTTGTTGGCCCTTGAAGGATAAGGCAAGGTTGGTTTAGTCTTTGAAGCAACAACGGGCTCACCAATTTGGTCATTAGTTTGGACCACTGGAGGTTGGATGTTTTCGGTGCTTGGTTGCACCGTATCCTTTGTCACCTCGGGTTCATTTTCCTTCTCTTTAGGAGGAGAAGAAATTTGAGGTCCATTATAGGAAACACCGCTTCGGGTAGTGATTGCTTTCACATCACCTTTTGGGTTAGCAATGGTGTTGCTTGGAAGAGAACCCGAAGTAGAAGCGGTATTACTATTTACGAATTTGGTGATTAGGTCCGTTATATTTGCCATGTGATTTTGCATAATTTTGCATAAACCGCGTCATTAGCTTGCGTTGTTATCAAATCGGGCTTAGACACAACCTGGTGCTGGTGGAAACTGGAGCTTGGGAAGTTCGGGGGTTGATTAATCTGGGGTTGGTAAATTGTCTTGATTGAAATTTTACCCGATATTGGTTAAAACTGTTCCCCGATTTTGGTTGAATTGTATCCCAGATTTTTGGTGTTTTTGATGGTTTTGCATAGGAGAAAACCGGTGAGGTCGAATGGTGGTTTGGACCATCTGGGTTCGGTAAGGCATTCCCTTGGTTGTAGTTAACTGCGGCGGCTTGTGACACGTATTCTTGGATATTGTCACGATAAATGTTGCCATCGGTGGCTGGACAATTTTGGTAAGAATGACCACCCCCGCAAGTTACACAACTTTGCTCGACCGCTTTTACGGACGCGGGAGTTTGGTGAGTGGTAGCTTGGGATTGATTCTTCTTATCAAGGAGCAATGCTTTGACCATATCTTTGAGTTCGGAGACATCGGGAGAGATTCCGGAGGTGGAAGTGCTTGCACTCACTTTAGCAACAACGGGTTTGCTGCGTGAATTGCGAACTTTGGATTTGCTCTCGATGATTTTTAAACATTCTCGGGGCATTTTATCCAAAAAGTTACCACCCGCGGCGGAATTCAATGAATCTTGATCATTTGTGTTCAAGGCATTATAGAATGTATCGAGTTGATGCAATTCTGAAAACCCATGATGCGGGCATGCCCTAAGAAGATCATTGAATCGGTCCCATGCTTCATAAAACGATTCGTCAAATCTTTGCTGAAATCTCGTGATTTCATTTCTAAGATTTGTCGTTTTAGAAGGGGGAAAGAATTTGTTAATGAATTTCGACACAAGATCATCCCATGTAAGAATCGATTGAGGGGGTTCTTTGTCAAGCCAAATCCGGGCTGCCCCCTCGAGGGAAAATGGGAAAAGCATAAGCTTAACCGACGTACTCGGGACGTTCAGAAACTTCATCGTAGAAGTGATCTTGTTGAAATATCGGATGTGAGCATGTGGGTCTTCTTTATCGTGTCCAAAAAATTGCTTGTTTTGAACAAGATTAAGTAGACCATGCTTGATCTCAAAATTGTTTGCGTTGATCTCGGGAACAACGATTGCATCCTCGTAACCCTCGGTGGGTGCTTCGAGCAATTGAGCCATAGTACGATTATCTTCCATCGTAACTATGGGAGGATTTGGTTTCTCAAGATTTGGTGATTCAACAGAAGTTTGTCGGACTTGTTGTTGTCGACGTTTACGGACTTGAGAACGAGTGCGCATGCACAAAATAGAAATTTAAAAAGAAAATTTACACTTTTTTTTTTTGGTTTTTTAATGATTTATTCACAATTGATTTTAACGGACAATGAGATAAGACAACTTCAACCAAATAATCTACTTACTTCACGGTAGCTCTCAAAATGATAAACGCACAGGTGAGCGGAGGAGTAGGAATAGCGCGAAGCTTATTTCTCCTTTCGGGTCGTAGTTCCTCGGAACAACCCTCCTTATACCCACTTTTTAGCTTGTTTAACTTTTCAAGGTGAGCCGTATGTCGTAAGAGACACAAATGGCAAGTTTTTAAATCTTTTGTTCGAGTTGGGAACCAACAAGTTCACCGGAAGTTATTATGATAATACCTCAATTGAGAATATTATATTTTGGTATTTTTACCAATTTGTGAATTTTATTTCTTTTTTATGGATAATGTTTTTATATTTATTTTTGTACTTTTTATGTTTTTATAAAGAAAATATTCACAGATTTAAACACAAATTGTCAATACGTAGCGATAATCTTTTTCACAGCCTCCCCGGCAACGGCGCCAAAATTTGACTCGCTTCTTCTCACCCCTTTTTATATACCAATAAATATAAATACACAACAAGGATCAGAATCCGCGAGACCAATGAAACCAGAAGTAGTATAGGGTGTCTCCGGGTCGTTATGTCCCAACGAGGCTTGAATGGAAAATCGAAAGACGAATTGATAATCGATGTTTGAATATGACAAGGAATGATTGGGTACTAACACTAATAAGCAAATGCACGAGAAGAGAAGCAAGGAAAATAAGCTAGAGCAGGCCTAAAAGCTAGGAATGGTAAAAACACTTAAAACTTTTATACTAAGACACAAATAAGCTCAAATAAGCTTAAGACAAATCAAATAAGCTAAACTAACTCTAAATAAGCAAATTCAAAAAGCAATTAAGCTAAATTAAGCAAGAAAAACTCAACAGTACTAACAACAGTACTAACAGTATTAACTAACAGTACTAACTTGGAGTTAGTACTGCTAGCTTTAAGTTAGTACTGCTAGCTTTAAGTTAGTACTGCTAGCTTCACTAAAACACAATGAAACAAGAAATAAGCAAATAAGCTAAAACAGATATTTAACTATCCCTAATAAGCACTCAGGCATAAGAATAAGCAACTAATTAAACTAAAATGGCAAAATAAGCTAAGCTACAATATGAGCAACTACTAAAATTGCTTTGAAAAGGCGAATAAGCTTAAATAAGCTTACTCCTAAAGACAGTAAAGGAAAATGGTTCAATTTAATCTAAAAAGCTAAGGAAATCTTAAATAAGAAGAAATAATAAGCTGATAAGCTAAAATGAACCACCAGTACTAACAGTTTTAACTAACAGTACTAACTTGGAGTTAGTACTGCTAGCTTTAAGTTAGTACTGCTAGCTTTAAAAGTTCCAAAAGAGAACTAGCAGTAACTAACCGATGGATAAGTACTAGCTAGTTGAAAATACCCTGAAAGGTTTCAAAATCATTGTTCTCTTTTATAATTAAGCTGATTTGATCCTAATTTATTTAAAACAGATTATCAAATAACAAAATAAGACATTTATAAGCAGACTTCAATCAAAATAAGCACTTAAATAAGCTGAATCAATCTAACAGTTTTAACTAAGCATACTACCAGTACAACTTGGAAAGTGAACAAATCTATTTTCAAACTAGCAACTAAGCAGGATAAGCACTAGACATCATGATAAAGCATAAATAAGCAAATATAGGTAACAACTAAGCACTATAAGCAATTCTGCAGTAAATAAGAAAAATAAGAAAAAGAGAAACTTACAACACCCTTGCTCAAAACGGGTTTAAACAAAGAGTCTACAAGCTCTAGCTTGTATAAAACAAGCTAGTGAGAGTCCATAAGCCCATCCAGAACTGGCTTATCATCCATAAAATAAGCTGTGGTGTATTTGAGAGTGATTTTCTCTTAACTACTTAACCTTTTAAATTTACTTAATTAAAGCAGCTTGTAAACAAACTGTAGTGAGAGCTTTTGTGAAAACAAAACAGCACAATGAAGAAACTTATCACTTGGGATTGTAAATTGATTTAAAACTTCAAATTTGCATTAAAACTTGAAAGTGTTACAAAGCTGAAAGTAAACGCTGAAAATGAGTTTTTACAAGAACTGAAAATAAGCTAAGTTATATTAAAAATTAAAACTAACTAGTTCTAAGATTAACTAGTTGCCTCAAAGGCTTACAAAAGGCTCTATTTATAGCCGAAGTCTTCTTCTCTTGGACTTCTTTCTCTTGTGTCTTCTGTGTTTCTTTTGAGAGAGTGATTTTAAAACAAATCCCAGCCTTCAATTTCTTTTGTGCTTCTTTGGAGTCAATCATAGCCATCGAAAATACTTGGGAATGGTGAGGGATTGCCAACATGGCACTTATACAGCTGGGGGGTTGATAGAGGAGTGGTTGAAATGATTTTTCTAGGGTGTTGAGTGGTTTTGCAGGGTAGAAGGTATGGGACGACATCCAAGTTGTACCTGGGTTTTTGTTGGGGCGGGAAAGAAGGCTTTTGGGTAAGTAGGCAGTTTTGTCCCCTCAAGTTATATAACTTGAATGCAATCTTTGCCCGGTTTGCAATTTTGACCCTTGTCTTTTTCTTTTGTAATACAACTTGAGGTTTGGCAGTTTTAGTCCCTCAAGTTGTATTTTCTTCATGTGGCTGACTTTTGACTTTGACTGACTTTGGCTTCGGATTGACTTTGTCTTTTCCATCCCGTGCTTAGTTTGGTCGTTTTTGGCTTTCTTTTTGAATATCCGTTCCTGCACAATTCAAACGCAAAACATACAAAATACAATGTATCTTTGGTACGCTTTTAGTCTTTTAAGTCCGTTTTTAATGGAAAATGGTATGTGTAATTAAGCACATACCAAAATCCCCCATACTAAGGTATTGCCGTGTCCTCACGCAATGTTATGAAGTAAACACTCAAGAAACCAAGAATCTTAATCCCCCTCGACTAATTACCTTGAAAAGTAGCAAAGTGTTCGTCAAGGGGAACTAAAGAATCAATAGCTTCGACAAGTCCCGTTTTCACCATTTTTTATATGTACACTAACTATCCCTAATATTTTTGGATTTTTCTTTCTTTTTCTTTTCTTAACTACCTGTTTGACTTCCTTTATTTTATCAACATTGGGATCATAGAATGAGAAGCGCCCATAGAATAATCTACGGATGTCCTGACGGATAAATTCATCGTCCCCGATTTTTCACTAGATCCAAACCAAGCAATTAAACAAGATCATTTGTCAATATAAGTCTAAATGTTAAGCACTCATACTTATGACTTGTGAACTTTTAACTCCCAACATGGATATATGATTTAAATGTGTGTACTCATTTCAACTCAACCATAGATCAACTTATTTCCATAGTCGAAATTCAAGATGAATCACGACTCAAAGCAACAACTTATTAGAACCTTGTAACTTGATTTTAAAGAACGAAAATTTAAACTGTAGAACTTTTTGCAACATCTTTATCATCATAATCATAAGTTCTTAAAGCTAGGAATGTGTTGCTTAGTTTGAACACCTACCTAGGCCTCGCTCCCTAGTAGGATATCACAACCAACGACCGGTGTTCTTAGTTTGAAAACCCACCCCGTTGCTAGCGTAGTGGGAAATCACATCAACACCTTCTTCCTAATATGGCTAAGGATAGGTGTCTTAGTTTGAACCCTCACCTAGACCTCGCTTCCTGGTGAGATATCACAACACACCAAATCCCTAGAAGTAAAGATGTCTTAGTTTGAACCCCCACCTCGTGTTTAGCGGAGTAGGATATCACGACACATCTTTTACTTGCTCCATACACTCAAATGTATGCTTCATTGGCATAGTTTTAATACTCATGCATTTTTGCATTCATATTTCATTCATGCTTCTTTGGCATTTTAACTTTTAAATTATTAAGAACAGAAAAACTTCGCTTTAAAGAATCAAGTTACAAATTTGAAGCTTTTTCTAAAAACATCGATTGACTTAGTTGAATTGAAATGAGCACGTATGATTAGGTGGATTAAAAGCTAATGGGAGAAAAAGCCACAAGTTACTCATATAAGTTTTTAGAAGAATCTTGCTTAGCACATAAACTTATATTTAACTCTATCACTTCTTGTTCTTCACCTCGTGAAAGCTTAGCTTACAATTAAGGAACTAGCTAGGGCTCAACACGCCCGATCAAGTCAAAAATTATTCTCATTCTACCCATTTAGGAAAGTCGAAACTGTGACAAAACACTTATTTTATTTTTGAAAATTTTTAATTTTTTCATTTTTTTGGTATTTTTGCAAAAGTTTGGTGGTAAAAACAGGATTACGTGACAACAACGGCTGCAGGCAAAAATCCATAATCGAAGATCCCCCCCATACTAGAACTAAACATCGTCCTCGATGTTTTGAAAGGGGCACCTACGTAAATCTAAGGCCGTTTATGAAGTGTGCCAAAAGATAAAACGTTAGTCGATTAGATTTGGATACTGGATTCCCAAAATGAAGCTGAGGATGTGAAACTCTTGATAAAAATACAAGTACGAGAGTCATCACAATCCGGGAAATCCTGGACAATTAACAACACAAACACGAAACACGGGTAATGGAAAAGGCGAGCCTCCACACAACAAGAAAACACTTATTTATTTTTACACAATACTACGATAAGCATGGGGTGCCTCCCACGAAGCGCTTGTTTAAGGTCGCTATGCTTGACCCGTCACCTGAATTTATTGGACATTAGGGAATGTTTGGAGATCCGGGACTACCAATTGTGGTACGTCCCCTCCAAAGTAATGCTTTAAACGATGACCATTCACTTTGAAATTTGGCCCGGAGTTTTGAGATAACTCGATGGTGCCATATGGAAAAACTTGGGTTACAGTGAATGGTCCTGACCAACGGGTCTTAAGCTTGCCCGAGAAAATCTTTAATCTAGAGTTAAAGAGGAGGACTCGATCGCCGACGTTAAAAACGCGGTTCTTGATCTTGGAGTCGTGAATCCTCTTTGTCTTTTCTTTATAGATCAAAGAGTTCTCATAAGCTTCATCACGGAGCTCATTAAGTTCATTCAGTTGAACTTTCCTATGGTCACCAGCGGTTTTCAGATCAAAGTTTGTATGTTTTAAGGCCCAGTAGGCCTTGTGCTCGAGTTCGATCGGAAGATGACATGCCTTCCCGTACACTAGCTTGTATGGAGTACACCCGATAGGTGTTTTGTAAGCTGTGCGGAAAGCCCAAAGTGCGTCATCTAATTTATCCGACCAAGAGGCACGATTTTCGCCCACGGTCCTTTCAAGAATTCGTTTCAAACCACGATTGGATACCTCAACTTGTCCACTTGTTTGTGGATGATACGCGGTGGAGAGACGATGAGTGACTCCGTATTTAAGCACGACCCTTGCAAATTGGTCATTGCAAAAATGGGTTCCGCGATCACTTATGATTGCACGAGGGGCACCGAATCTGGCGAAGAGAGATTTAAGAAATTTACAAACAACTCGGGCGTCATTGGTGGGGAGCGCTTTTGCTTCAACCCATTTTGATAAATAATCAACGGCCACGAGGATGTATTTGTTGCCTTTGGATGATGGAAATGGCCCCATAAAGTCAATGCCCCAGACGTCAAAGATTTCACAAACTTGGATGGAATTTTGTGGCATCTCATCCCGTTGTGAAATTTTTCCTTGACGCTGGCATGAGTTGCAGTTTTTAACCAACTCATGGGCATCTTTGTAGATAGTGGGCCAAAAGAATCCGGAATCGAAGACTTTTCTTGCTGTGTAGTTAGCACCGTGATGTCCACCGGCTTGCTGTTAACATGGCACCAATAGTGTCCCCCAGTGGGTCCTACTGTGGCAATCTTTGAGAATGTCCTAAAGCTACTTAGCCCAGAAATACAACGTCTTATCACCTGATCAGTACAGATCTTAAACAGGAAGGGATCATCCCAGAAATAATGTTTGACATCCTTGAAGAATTTATTTTTTTGTTGGGATGTCATTCCCTTGATAACGAATTTCCCCGCATGAAGTTTGCTAAATCTGCAAAACCTGGGGTACTTAAGATCCTTGAAGAGCAACATAAATTAAGAAGTTTTTTCTAGAGAAAGCTCATTGATTTCTTTTGTTCCACGAGTTTGTCTTGATAGGGTTTTCCAAGACTTGACAGATGATCGGTACGGCGAGATCTCAACTCCTTTTTTTGTCTCGAATTTCAATATCAAATTCTTGGAGCAATAGGATCCACCGCATGAGTCTTGCCTTAGCATCCTTCTTGGCAAAGAGATACTTGATGGCAGAATGGTCAGTATACACTATGCTTTTGGACATAACAAGATATAAAACCGGAAATTATCAAAAAGGCTATACACAACGGCAAGTAGATTCCTTTTCGGTAGTAGTGTAGTGATTCTGAGTCCTCTTTCATAAGTCTTGCTACATAGTGAATAGGTTGGAATGCTTGTATTTTTTTCTTTCACTGAAGACGCCCCAATTGCGAAGTCGCTAGCATCGCACATCAGTTCAAAGGGCAAGTCCCAGTCGGGAGCAATTAAGATCGGAGCCTCAGTTAATTTTCTTTTGAGTGTATTAAAGGAATCGATACACTCTTCAGAGAAGAAAAATGGAGTCTCTTTTTCAAGCAAATGAGTCATATGACGGGCAATTTTTGAGAAGTCCCTGAATGAATCGTCGTTAAAAAAAACCGGCGTGGCCAAGGAAAACTACGGACAAAACCTTTGACAGTATTGGATGAGGAGTATTAGCTCTACTTACGACTTTAGATCTACCAGACCACAATTCCCGACGCTTAGAAATTTTGTGTCCGAAGAACAATGCCTTCCTTCACCCATAAAAATGGATCATCTCCCAGTTTAAAAGACAAATTGGTGTCTTCACACCGCTTCAACATTTTCACCAAATGGGATAGCACTAGAGAAAGAGTCCCCGAAGACCGAAAAGATAATCCATAAATACTTTTTATCCATCGTTTTTTTCAATCATAATCCGTGTGAAGATGCCATCATACATCGTTGGAATTTACCCGAGCATTGCATAGCCCAAAAACATGCGACTAAAGCGAAATGTTCCGTATGGTGCAAGGGTAAAGGTTGTCTTTTCTTGATCTTTTGGGTCAATTGGGATCTGAAAATAACCCGAGAAGCCATCGAGGAAACAGTAGTATTGGTTTCCAGCTAGTCTTTCGAGCATTTGGTCCATGAAGGGCAATGGAAGTGGTCCTTTCGGTGGCTTACTTAAAATTTCTGTAAGCAATACATACTCGCCATTCCCTTTGGTTGAATCATATATCACTTACTGCATAACGTTCCGTGACCAATCGAGAAGGAATTAGTTCATTCATCATCATTTGTGATGACGGTTCTATGCCTCCTTTCCTTAGGTAGCCCAAATACCGGGCTTACCCAAGTGCTTACAGAGAAGTGGAAAATCAAACTAGCGTCAAGGAGTTTTGCAACCTCCTTCTTTAAAACGTCAAGGATTTTTTGGGTATACCCCTTCTCTGACTATGCACAATGTGTTCGTAGTCCTCTTCCATTAGAATTATTGTGCGTACAAAATATCTGGAAAAAACCCTTTATAATACAATTTCGGAGAGTTTTCCCAAGCGATGGCCGCTTGTGACTTGAGAACCTGAGAGTAAGAGACTTCTTTAGTTATCTCCAACAATTAAGTCTTTAAGCAATTAGACAGGCAACTTGTCCGTCACCTCCTAAAGTAAACGTGCTTTCATGAATATGAACCCTAAAAACAAAAATTGTTTCTGACAAGAAGTTTTTAAGGTGACTACTCTCACGATGGGCATGGTCCTTCCTGAATTCTACATAGTGATCAGGCTTATTATATTGAGGGGCATAACGATGGCATGCTCATTTTTTGTCAACAATTGTGTTTATGATATCCTAATAATGTGGTATGATTTTGTATAAAATTATTAGAGAGTAAAAGTAAGAATTGACGTTTTTTTTAATAATATGTTAATTTGTATAGATACTTGAAATCATTCAGTACGCACAAAAACTGAAGCGAAAGTACAACATGAATGTTAAGCTCAATACAACAGAAATTTAAGCGAGAATTACCTAAAGGGATAAAGTCCTAAGCATTGATATCCAACCTCCATGTTGTTAAAGTTTTGATGTGGATTCTCTTTCCTACTAAGCACCCACCATTCCACGTGCTTCAGTACCTTTAACTTGGTTTCCTTAGTTTCAGTTCTTTAACTCCGAGCAATCACTCCTATAGTGCCCATGATTCCCACAACCAAAGCATGTCACATCAGTAGCTAAATTGTCCTTGCTACAGGAATCCAAGTTCGACACTCCCCTTCCCTCTCCTGTGACCAATCTTGAGACATTTACTACACCAAGAGGAAACAACGACCTGGCTGATGATTGCCTTTCACCTATTGCACCAGGTAAGTTCGCAGCATAGCTAGCCTCTAAAACAACCCATAGTCTGGGGCTGCCACATAAACCTTAGCAGCTTCTTGTCTTCGGTTTTGCTGCTGGTGATAGTTGTTCCCTTGCTGGTCTTCCCACTTCCTTTTATTGCTATCACCGATCCTTAATGCCTTAGCCTGAACCCCTTGTTCAATCAGTTTCACGAGCATGATATGATTGCATCATTCAAAGTCGCAGGCTTTGAAGAAGTAACAATTTCCCTTGATTCCCTCGGGAAATCCACGAATGTACTTTTCAATATTTTCTTTTCAGTGACACCCAACAACAGACACATCAAAAAACCAGTTTCGTGAAGCGATTGTTGTAGTGCCTCGGTCATCCCCTTCAAAGTCAAAGACCAAAGTTATGCTCCATACTTTGGATCATTGTTTGGGCATATTCAAGTAGTCATCATAGCTTTTACGTTGCTCTAGGAGATCTGATTAGCATTAGCAATTCCTAAAGTTTGAACATTTCTTTCCGTTCACAGCACCCAGTCAGAGAACGACTCTCGATAACGTGCACAACAGCAAACTTTTAACCTTGTCCATTCCTTCATCACACTTAACAAATCTCAAACACTTGCTCCCCCTTTTCAAACCAAGCGTATCAGTCCGAGCTACGCCATCAGTCCCGCTGAAATGGAGGAGCTTGCCGTTTATAAATGTACTTATAACGAACATCTTGCACATCTGGTCAACAGTCCTCCAGTATTTGCTGATAATCCAGAACCAACACAGTAATTGTTTAGTCAACTCTTGTCCTTTTTCATATTCTTCAATAGCTTTGGCCACATGCTTTTCCACTATCTTCTGAACAAATGTTCTTCTTAATCACCTAGCGGCATGATTTACCACGCAAGTACACAATTCGTTAAGAATTTATAATGGTATGCGAAGTCATGGCACGTGATAATAAGAGAGAAAAGGAAATAGAAAAGTGATATAAATAATCATAGTTTAATCAGGATGGTCAATATTTATATAATTGACCGATAGAAATAGATATTGATATGTCAAAAGATAGACCTAAGAGATCGAATTAAAAACCAATATTATATTATATAAGATTATATATAATGCAATAATGACAATCGGAAAAGTAAGTAAGGATCAGGGAATACGCAGCTCGGATATCCGATAGCTGTTGAGGATTCTGTATTTAAAAATGAAAGAAAAGAAAACCTTTAAACTTTGTGGTTATAGACTAGGTTTTAAAAATGACCCAGTTCCCTATAACCTTGCTCTTGTAACCATCTGTAACACCCCCCAAAATCAGGTAGGCAGCGGAATGGTAAACATGGTGGTGGCTACGGGTCATAGTACAAAAATTATCAGAATATAATAAACGACCCTTAAATGACGTTAAAAATAAGTTCATTCGATGTCATTACAAAAGATCAAGTTTTCACGTAGGAACCCATATTTTATTTAAAAGACATTCAGATTTTATAAGACAAAAGTTTCCTTGAATTAAGAAATCAGAATTCCCTCTAATAGAAATCCGTCACGTGGCTCCCATCCAAGCTTTATTACCTACAGCACCTGAGATTAAAACATGCTAAAACGTCAACAAATTGTTGAGTGGATTCCCATAGCTTTTATCAGTAAATAGCGTGGACCACAAATTTAAGTAATATATACTAAGAAACACAATCAATATTCCAACATGTATTATTGCCCTAAGCTCATGACACCGAACCTTAACGTAATAAACTGTAATCAAACCAGTACTCGAGGTTTGTGCCCCAACACGGATACAGATGTTACAAAAACATCCTACGAATTTTCTCAATACAGATGTTGCCAAACATCCTACGAATTTTCTTCAAATGTTAAATGCGTCAATGGTCAACTAGAAACCACAGCCCAGACGGGGATGGTCAGTCCCGATAGATCTATCCATAACACTAGCGTATACCCAGCAGGTATTTAACGGTTCATGATAAAAGGGGACTTAAATGGCAATACGGTAACTTAGGCAATAATGTAATCAGGAAATAGCATACAGTTTTGAAAACACTTGTGTCCAAAGAAATCAAGCATGTAATCTCCCCCGTATTTAATAAAGCAAGTAGTAGAAAAAGGGGCTACGAACTCACCTTGAGTGAATGGTAATCAACAAGTATTCACAATAGAAAATGCGTCACGCTTACGATCGAATGCAACCTAATCCAATATAGGTCGTATAAGTACTAAACACTTGATTATTTATAGGTCGTATAGTTCATCATACTATCGTTCGGGCTATCATAATTAAGAGGTCATGTAGTGACGTATGAGGAGCTAGGACACTTTAAATCGTAAATCCAACAACTCGTCGATACGCCACCCCGAAGAGGCCTCATTATGAAACTCCCTAGTAATATAGTACTTTGATTAACTAAAACCACATATAATTCTATATAGCTACATCACCATCTAATTGTGTTTGTGAAATAATGTTTAAATCGCATTTGATAAATAATAATCATGTATTTGAACTCGTATAATCGCGTAACTAGTTTAATCGCCTTTGTAAAATAACATTCATAAAGTTTAAAACAAGTATAAATATTATTTAAGTGATTCCAAAATGTTTCGCAAAAATTTATAAAAAAAACGAACCAACACTATTCATCTCAGGAAATAGTGCACAAGTTATAGAATAGTGCGTAACTTTATCGTTTTAAGCCCGTTTATTACGTTTCTTATGTCCACGCTTTCGTATTAAGATGACATATCAAAATATGACATTTTTATATTTCATGTCCCTGGTGAACAGTACTTTTACTGTTCATGGCAGTTATAAAGTTATATTTATAGTTTAGTTATCGTAAAACCCGTAAATGGCGTATCTTATTAGTTATAGCTCAGTTTTTAGCGATTCTTTCGAGCACGTTCTCGTAATTAAAAGTTTTATCATATAAATGATTTTTTCAAAATGTTATTTACTGATGCGAACAGTAACTTTTATAAAAATGCCAGATTTTGCCCCCGCCTTACGGACCGTTATCACTCGCTTTTAGACTTAAAAGAACCTCGCGGTAAGTTAAACGACTTCCGAACGACTTTCATGTTTTTTTTTATTTTTTTTTTTTTTTTTTTTTTTTTTTTTTTTTTTTTTTTTTTTTTTTTTTTGTTTTTTTTTTTTTTTTTTTCTTATTTTTTTTTTTGTTTTTTTTTTTTTTTTTTTTTTTTTTTTTTTTTTTTTTTTTTTTTTTTTTTTTTTGATTTTTTTCTTTTTTTTTTTTTTTTTTTTTTTTTTTTTTTTTTTTTTTTTTTTTTTTTTTTTTTTTTTTTTTTTTTTTTTTTTTTTTTTTTTTTTTTTTTTTTTTTTTTTTTTTTTTTTTTTTTGTTTGGTGTTTTTTTTTTTTTTTTTTTTTTTTTTTTTTTTTTTTCTTTTTTTTTTTTTTTTTTTTTTTTTTTTTTTTTTTTTTTTTTTTTTTTTTTTTTTTTTTTTTTTTTTTTTTTCTTTTTTTTTTTTTTTTTTTTTTTTTATTTTTTATTTTTCTTTTTTTTTTTTTTTTTATTTTTTTTTTTTTTTTTCTTTTTTTTTTATTTTTTTTTTTTTTTTTTTTTTTTTTTTTTTTTTTTGTTTTTTTTTTTTTTTTTTTTTTTTTTTTTTTTTTTTTTTTTTTTTTTTTATTTTTTTTTTTTTTTTTACTTTTTTTTTTTTTTTTTTTTTTTTTTTTTTTTTTTTTTTTTTTTTTATTTTTTTTTTTTTTTTTTTTTTTTTTTTTTTTTTTTTCTTTTTTTTTTTTTTTTTTTTTTTTTATTTTTTTTTTTTTTTTTTTTTTATTTCCTTTTGTTTTTTTTTCTTTTTTTTTTTTTTTTTTTTTTTTTTTTTTTTTTTTTTTTTTTTTTTTTTTTTTTTTTTTTTTTTTTTTTTTTTTTTTTTTTTTTTATATATTTTTTTTTTTTTTTTTTTTTTTTTTTTTTTTTTTTTTTTTTTTTTTTTTTTTTTTTTTCTTTATCTTTTTTTAGGCCGAAGGCCGAAACCGGACTCGAAAGTCGCGCATATACATCTTAATATCCTGACAGAAACACTAACTTAACAATTGCTGGATTAGTATACTCGAATATATACATCGTTCTCGACTCTAACTTTTCGTTATAAATCCGTTTGACATGTTTCTTACCTTTCGGAATCGTCGTGATATCCATACTACTTTATAAAAATATAAATTAATGGTTATATATGACGAATTTTGAACAGAATCTTTGAAGTGACTTGTTGAATCCATTTTTAACCTTGCTTTTATACACTTACTACTTTTGTAGTTAATCTTTTTACACCAATATTATGGTTCAATACTTATCTCATCCCTTTTAACATGGATATTAGCAATATCTCAACATATATAATAGTGTGCAATATGATCATTACAAGTAAAAACTCCTTTACTATGATAAAAAATCCTGCATGGTGATTCAAAGCTTACAATAGAACTAACATATGACATAAATATGAATATTGATAAGAACATAAGGGTTCTAGATGACCTTTATGGTGTTGATGATGTTGATCCAATTAATCTTAAACCCTTGTTTAGATAAAAAACAAGCTTGAAAAATGAAAACCTCAGTTTTCTAGTGAAAACCTTTAGCTTCCCTTTTCTGATAATCACTTGATTATTGGTTAGGCCAATGCTTGGGTTCACCTTGAATATCTTAGATGGATGTGTGTAGAACGTGTATGGGTTGTATAAAATTAGTATGAATTTGGTTGAGGGCTTGGGTGGTATGCGTCAGCATTATAGAGATGTAGGAGGGGTGGGTTTTTGTTGATTTTATTGCTTAAAGTGTTCATGTTGTGTATGTGTATCTTTCTAGTTACTTGCACGTTATATGTGAAAGTCTTGGTCAAAATTTTACCAATAGTGTTCAACAAAACACCTAGAGGGTTTTAGGGATTCTTGTTTTCATGTTTTGAGTCAAAGGAACATGGTATGGCCATGTTTAATGGAGATAGGATGTACAAAGACTACTTGGAAGAATTTTTCTTATATTTCTTTGTATACATAGCTATAAATTCGGCATATGTATGATACATATGATATATTTTTATAACTTTTATGTATTGGGTATAAATGTGGGTATTTGTTGAAGCGTAGAAAAGTTTTGGTGCTTCCGGGTATACCTAAATGTATTTAATCGCGAAACGTAAACGTTTTACGTATCCAATAAAAATAAAATATAAAAAAGTGGATTATTACTTTCGTAAAAATAATATATTGCTTGTTTGACGAAAACTTTAATTCGTTTGGTGTCTGTTACGTTAATTGTTGATTTTTTAGTTTACGCGATTTAATTATATGATAAGAATTAAAAGTAAACGCTTACGAAACTAAAATAAAATAAATGGTGAAATTATGACGAAATAAATAGCGTCATAAAATGACCTGAAAATACGGAATGTTACAGAAAACATATATCAACCAAGGTATCGCGCACAACATTATGTCGATGCTTGATACTAATAATACCGGCGCAAGAAACAGCATGGTCTCCATAAATATCCCTCGTAAAGATTTTGGAGCAAGCTGAGCACGGATTCGAAACAGAAAATTTGGGACACCTAATCGATAGCATAACACACATCAGTTATTATTATCATTGAGTTAAGTACATATATCGTCCTTGTGGTTGTCCCGAAATTGCAGGTTTCGTCCTAAAAGTTTGAAAATTACACTGATCGTCCCTGTAGTTGTCCATTTTGAGTTGACCGGTCCTTTGACCGCAACTCCATCCAAAATCCCGTTATCTTTTCTTCATGTCGAGGGTATAATCGTCAGTTCACATAGAATAATACCCTAAGGACCAAATTTGTAACACAAAAGAACTTATAACTCCCTCCCTCCCGCCATTTTACACACAAGTACCTCTGTGTCTCGATCATCCTTGTTTTGTTTGTTCCTCTCTCGAAGACGCCACCCACTCGCTCTGAGATTGCATCGAAGTGAGTTTTTATCATCTTTTTGAAAGTGTGTTGTTTTAGTATCTTCTAATTTTTGTTTTCCCTAATATCTGTTGCCCTAATTTTTGTTTGTTAGATACCAAAATGAAATCACATCCAAAGCACATTGATTGGGGTAAAGTTATAGCTACTAACGAGATAAAGGACGAGTATGTTATGCCTAAATATGGAAATAAGAATTTGTTGGAAGATGATTCATATATTGATATCATAATGGATGATGTATATGACACATTCTACAAAGATGAAGAAGAAGAAGTAAAGGTTGCAAAAGCAAGTGAGGATATGAAACTTTCTATCATGAAAGGTTAGTGTTTTGGTTACTTGTAAGCCTAATGGTCTAAAAAATGTGTTGTTGATTATGACTTTAATGGTAGTTCTTAACACTCCTAATATTCTTAATGGTAGTGCTAAACACCCCTAATAGTCTGCAACTTGTTATGTAGAGAATTCCACTAGCCATGGTAGAATCTGAGAAGGCCAGAGTTAAGGATTATACAAAGAAATCAAAGTCACATCTTATCATTGTTCAAATATATGTCGACGACATTATATTTGGTTCCACAAGTCAAAACTTGTGTGATGATTTTCAAAAATCATGCACGACGAGTTTGAGATGAGTATGATAGGGGAGTTAAACTTCTTCTTGGGTCTTCAAATTAAACAAATGGAAGACGGAATATTTTTCAATCAATCCAAGTATATCAAGGAGATGTTAAAGAAGTTCGGGTTGGAAGATTCCAAACAAACCAAGACGCCGATGTCAACGGAGATCAAGCTCATTAAGGACGATGAAGCCGACTCCGTGGATAGCTCTAAATATCGAGGTATGATTGGTAGTTTACTTTATTTAACCGCAAGTAGGTCGGATGTTATGTTTAGTGTTTGCTTATGTGCTCGTTTCTAAGAAACTCCTAAGACTACCCATTTAGAAGCCGTTAAGCGTATATTTAGGTATATTAGAGAAACTACACACTTAGGATTATGGTATATGAAAGGAACCGGAATAGAAACTATAGTTTATGCTGACTTCGACCACGTGGGCGATTACGTTGTTCGTAAAAGCACTAGTGGAATTCGTACGTTCATGGGATGTTGTTTGACATCTTGGTTTGCTAAGAAACAAACGGCCCTTGCTATCTCCAAGACCGAAGCCAAATACGTCTCCACCGGGAAGGCATGTCAACAAGCACTATGGATGAAACAAGCTCTCATCGACTACGGCATACGCCTCGACGACGTTCCGATTATGTGCGACAATAGAGGCGCCACCGACTTAAGTAAAAAACTCGTACAACACTCTAGAACTAAACAAATAGAAATTCGTCACCACTTTCTACGCGATAACGTCCAAAAGGGCAACATCTCTATCGAGAAAGTTGCATCCGAAGATAATATAGCCAATATATTGACATGGCCTTTAAAACATGAAGTATTTAATTATTTAAGATTAGGATTAGGAATGATGGAACTTATCATGGATAGTGATTCTCCATCATCTCAAAAATAATTGTAAATGGAAATTTAATGAAGTAATTAATCATTATTCAAAAGATGTTAATTCTCATTACAAGTTCCAATTACAAAACTTTCGATCGTGAACATAATCGAGATTAGAATTTTAACTGGATAAAGAAAATATCAATAAAATGACCATAGATATTTTCATAATCTACATGTATGGCCAATACATGAAATTACAAAATCGATTGAAAAGGACGAAAAGAACAATCATTGAATTACAACTCACACTTATGTTGACGATGTTTTGTTGAGTCTAAATGTTCATAAATGATTGTGTTATTAGTAATAGTCAAACTTATGCTAAAAGTTAACACACTCCTAGTAGGATCGACCACGTTGAAATTCCATCGGGAAATTCACGACAAGTTGCACGGTTCACTCAAAACTTGGACGTCGACTCCAAGAATTATATCACACACTCCTAATAGTTAATATAACATACTTCAATTGCCAAAAACACAACTCCTTGTCTCAATTTGGCTAAAAATCATTTCTGTTGAATTTTTTTAGTGCGTGCAACCTACGGATCCACACGATGGAAGATCCGTCTGCAGTAGGTGGATCCGTGTATCAGCAGGGTACCCTACTTTTAAATTGTTGGACCACTTGCCTTCTTCTCCAATAATACATCACCACCTACCTCTCATACCACCTAAGATTGAGTATTCCCGCCAACATCATTTCAAGTTATAATTAAGATAGATCCATACATTTCAAGGCATCTACTATCATAATTGTAAGTTTTTCTTTCTAAATCTTTATTTTGAAACACTTATTTTTCTTTCCATAAAAGGAAAAAGGTTTGAAATAATAGATCAACTTATTTTTCTATACTTGGAATGCACATTTAATGTGATTCGCCAAAAATTAATTTTTCGCCAAAAACCTCAAGTTATGTGTTTCAAATAAAATCTCACAATTGGGAATCTTTCTAAACAAGTGTTATTTATCTACATAGTTAATACAAATCAAAAACGATTATTCTCTCATGAATGAACCCTCAATATTTACAATTAATGTATTATCTTGACTCATTTAACTTATGAGATAAAGCAAAATGAAGATGTGCGATTAACTACATCGTGTACATGAACCACATACATATATCATAACTTATCTGTAACATATTTATCTATATTTTAATTATAAATTTACTAGGTTCAATTATGCTTGGAATGATAAAACTAGACTACAAAAGAACCAAAGCCTACATACCAAAGATCCATCACCAAAAATCTACTCCAAACAATGTCAAAAGCTCTTTTAAAACCCTTTGAAATCGCTTCATTCATGAAGGAAGACACATTGAATCCTCCTTCACCTTTGGAAACGACATCGTTGATCAATTCAAATCCATTCAATTTGATTGTCTCCTCACTTTAAACGATCATATTTGTCCTAATTTCATCATTGAATTCTATCGCAAATTCTAATTAATTCGTATTGTGCGTGATATATCTCTTTCGATTGGCTTCACCATTAGAGACAAAGATTTCATAATGACACTTGAAAAATTCGGTCAAGTCCTTCAAATTCTATACAAAGGAACATGTGTCTTCTCAAAGGAATGTTCATTAGAACTTTTGAACTCTACTCGTGAAAAACATGTCTCCTATCAAACTAACCTTCCAAACATTAGAGATGTCGTTCAAAACATTTGCATTCCATCAAGTCATCAAAATTACTCAAACCCTACAATTATCCTCCAAGATAATCTTCCTCCTAACATCAAGGATTGGGAACTCATTATTCGTGAGAATGTCATTTGTGTAGACACTCACAAAAGCTCCATAGATGCATGCTCTGCCATCATGCTCTATCATTTCAAAAACTCTCAAGACTTTAAACTTGCCTACTTCATTGCTCATAAACTTGAGAGTGTAAAAAATAGAGTCGATTGTCCTCTTCCATATGGTTTACTCATTACTCGTCTATACTGATTCGTTCTTGCTAAACATCATAAACTCTTTCGTCCTCACCATAAACTATAATTCGTTTTGCACTATCGAATGATGAGCTCCATCAATAGGAAGAATGAGAAAAGAGGAATGAGAGTGAAGAAGTTAAGCTTGACATACCTTACTCACCATCGTCAGTGGAGAGCTCAAACCAATCATCTCCTTTGCTAGGATATTGGTCATCTGTGGATCAATTTTAAATTAGGAACAACTCATTCTCTAGGAATCATGAATTGCTATTTTAGGATAATATTTTGCCATCTTATTGAATGCTTGTAGTATCTTTTGTGTTAAACTATGCTATATTGGACTAAATGTATGCTAATGAATGCTATGCATGCTTTATTTACGTTAGATATAAGTTTATCTTTGTTGAGGGAACTTCATTACACTTGTTGGTCATTTATATGGTTCTCGTAAAACCACAGATCTCCCTTAATCAAGATCCGTGATATTACGGTGGATCTGTATGAACAGTAATCAGACAAATCTATCCACTTTCCTTTACCCTCTATTATTTATACTCATTCTCTTAAACCTTAGGATAAAATACCTCCTCCATATAATCCAAAAACCTTCATGTCAAAGCATACACTGCATGTCTTTTATAAGACACACTATCACAACCTAATATTCAAAAACAAATGTCTATCTCCTCAAATGACTCCACACCTACAATCAAAAAGAAAATCATCCAAGAACATCTCTCAAAACTCAAGTCGGGTCAAATTGATCCAAATGCTATTCCACCCAAAGTCTTAGAATCAAGACAAGCTCATCTTCACCTCATGACATGTCAATGTTGGGTTTACTATTACGTGAAATGCATCTCATGTTTGATTTTATTCAAGAACGCACTCCACAAAATGAAAAACCTTCTCTCCACAACAAATTTGATCATTTAATCCTAAACACCAATCACAACCCTCATCTACACATATGTAGATGTTGTACCAACAAAGTTAACCAACTTCAACGTCTAGAAGAAGGTGTTTATTTTATTTGCTCCTACACCGAACATCATCTTAGATCTTCTTCAAACCTACAATACCTTCCGTACTAAATCCACTCTTATGGTACCTCAAACCCTTTGGATTATAAGGAAGACAAGATTTTATTCCAAGATTTAGGATTTTTAATTGTGTTCTTTTCTTTTCTATTTTAGGTTTCTTGTCTTATGGGCTTTAATGCCAAATTTTATGTTTTATCCCTTATAATAGATTTAACATTAATTTCTTTTCTTATGTTGATGATGCATGTTTATTGCGTAAAATGTATATGTGTGCATATGTGGTTGTCATATATATATATATATATATATATATTTGTGCTTGTCTACTAACTTTGTTTTGTAGCACGCATCCATAGCTCGATTCCTTGGTGCCCCAAGCAAGGGGGAGTACACACCAAGGGGGAGCACTTGCAATTTAGTCGTTATTTTTACTTTGCATTCGTAACCAAGTGACTTAGCATTCGTCAAAACAAGACTCGCAAGGACCGCCTCTACAACATTTTTTCCTTCGACAAAAAGGGGGAGAAGAAATGTAAACATTTTTTCCTTCGACAAAAAGGGGGATGAATGGATCAAAGATAGTGGTTGCTCCAAACATATGACCGGTAACAAAAGTCTATTCTCTACCTACAAAGCATACGACGGAGGATAAGTACTCATACATTCGACACCACGCGGCTCTTCATCAAACCCACCTTACTTCCCGCATTAGCCGCATGAAAATATCACTTCACCCATCGGATTATATGGGAGAAAAGATTTTATCTCAAGATTTAGGATTTTTAGTTGTTTTCTCTTCTTTTCTAGTTTAAATTTATTGTCTAATGGGCTTTTATGCCAAATTTTATGTTTTATCCCTTATAATGGATTTAACATTATTTCTATTGTTGTGTTGATAATGGGTGTTTATTGCTTAAATGTATATGTTTCATATATATATTTGCTTGTCTACTAACTTTGATTTGTAGCAAACATCCATAGCTCGATTTCTTGGTTCCCCAAGCGACGGGGAGTATACACCAAGGGGGAGCACTTGCAATTTAGTCTTTATTCTTTACTTTGCATTCGTAACAAAGTCACTTAGCATTCGTCAAGATAAGACTTGCAAGGAACGCCTCTACAACACTTTTTGCTTCGACAAAAAGGGGGAGAAGAGAGTACAACTAATCCCTAAATACTTATTTAGTGCACTTTAAACTAACATTGATTTATATCTTCTTGTCCCATAATACACAAAAGGGGGAGTTGTTAATACAATATTACGGCAAAAATGAGATTTATATTTAATGATCTTCCTGTTTTGATAATAACAAAAGATAATGTAATTCTAGTAAAATTTATCCCTGACCAAGTTATTTAGTCCTGCTAGTTTATTTGACGACGAGAAATCACTTAAGGTGTGAATATGGCATTATTAAACATAGTTAATAATCAAAGAAAAATATTATCATTTGCATAAACCTTTTCTAATCAAATGATTTAAGTTAACACATGATTAATTATAAGCTAGTTATATTAATCATGTAAGACAAAATAAGATTAACCATAAGTGGAAACAATCTTTCCAAATCTTTTCAAATCTTCCCAAATCTAGAAAATCTTTCCTTATTGGTGATAAGAAATATTTTGTTCTAGAAGAATCTAATAAACAAGTTTTATTAAGTACAAAACAATATTTTGTATAGATTTGGGGTTAATCACAAAATGACAAAGGCTGTCCCAGCTCCCCCTATAGATCCACCAAATACACGGGATGGATCCAGCTACGGTGGATGTTAATTTTCCCCCGTGGTCGCAGCGTTACAGTGTCTGGGCCTGCATTTGTTATTTCAAAAGTGTTGCTACGCTCTCGCTAGCTGCACATACCTTAAAGTCCTCTTTCAATTTGAAAAGATCAACTCTTCGACCTAAATATTTTTTACATATTTTTATCTTTTTCATATTCTTTTATCATTATATTTGTTACATAATCCATTACAAGTGATCAACTCATTCCACTCTTTAGTGAAGAACATTTACGAAGACGTGAAGCTTCAAGTGTTAATAGTTTAGTTGTGTCATCATGATTGTAATAATCATTCATCTTGTATATCTTGTGTTGTGTGTTGTGTATATCATATGTGTATGATAGGTTAGTATTTAGGCCATAAAATACATAATGTGGTAGATTGGTTCTATCTCGAAGTAGAACTCGGTATTTAGCTTTGTACCGGAAAAAGTGTAAGCGATGTGTACGGTTTTCTCCGCCTAAAAGGAGCTTATTGACATAGTGAAGATAACTTTCAATTTGAGTACTTGGGGAGTGGAGTAGGGCGAAAAGGTGCTTCATAGCCGAACCACTATAAATCAATGTGCCATTGGTTTGGTCTTTCTTATCTATACTTGTTCATACTTCATAGATTACTTATTTACTTATTGCATCACTATCATATACACTTGTGTATATCTCTTAAGTTCACATAAGTTGACAATCTAAGTTTTAATTTAAAATGGTAAAAACTATTCAACCCCCTTCTTGTTTCCACAATTGGTATCAGAAGCCAAGGTCACCCAAGATCTTTAACGTATATTGTACATTAAATCTTGAATCGATCTATGGATTTGGATAAATATTTAGAAGGGCCAATTCTATGCAAAGGACCCAACACTTTTTGATGTGATCATTTTATATATTAGAAAATATAGATTGAAACTTATTAAAAGCAAAAGATTGTTAGATCTTGGCACATTATCTTTGATTGTGATTTTCATCCGCTTTCCAGAACAAAGGAACCAGGTTTTAGAGGTTGTTTCCTTTGAAGAAACATTCGACGATCTTAAAAGAAACTTGCTAAAAATAATAAGGGTAAAATGGTTCTTTTTAATGCTTTATCTAAAATGGAATATGAAAGAATTTTTATGTGTTAAAACGGCTAAAGATTTATGGAAATATTTTTAATCACATTCAAAGGTTTTAGCAAGTATAGAATAAAAAATTAATCTTCTGGGTTAAATATAATATGAATAATTTATATCCTTGAAGAGAATCTTTTAATACGCGGTTTTGCTAGACTTAAACATATTATTTACTAGTCTTATAGCTCTTGATGAAGGTTTCTTCTCTAGCAAGAAACTATGTTTAGGAGTTTTCTTAGGGCTATACATCACTAATAGAGAGCAAAGGTCATGCGATGAAGAATCGAAAGATTTGTCATCACTAGCTCTAGACGAGCTTATCGGCAATCTAAAAACACATGAAATTGTCATGGAAAAAGATTCTAAAATCTATAAAGGCAAAAAGGAAAAAGTTAAGTCCATTGCCTTGAAAGCTAAGAAAGAGTCTAGTGATGATGAAACTTCGACATCCGAAAGTGATGATGAACAATATGATATGGCCGTAAGGAACTTAAAAAACTTCTTTAAGGAACATGATAAAAATTAGTTAAGTAACCAAGAGAAAAAAAGAAGTCATTCTGACAAAAGGATGAGAAGAAAGGAAAGAATGATCGGAAATGCTTTGGGTGCGGCGATCTAAATCATCGCATTGGCGATTGTCCAAAACCATCTCGTAACAAAGATCAAAAGGCCTTCATTGAAGGTTCTTGGAGCGATAACAAAAATGACGCCGAAGATAAAACTGACGATGAAACTTGTCTCATGGCTCAATCGTCAAATGAGGTAATTCCTAACTCTCCTTATTATAGTGATAATGCGTCTTCTCTTGATAATCATACTATGAAAATAGAAAACGATAGCTTATGTTAAATTAGCTTAAAAATCATTAACAAGAATAAAATTTTGAAAACTAAAAGAGATCTTTTAGAAAAAGAAATTTTAGAATTAAACTAGAAAATTTAGAAACTTGAGAGAAGTATAGAAATTGATATTACGTATAAGTTATGTCAAGAACTTATGCTAGAAAACGCTATACTTAAGGAAACTCAAGTCAAGTTTGTAAAATTTGATAAAAGTGCTAATTCAATAAGAGAAATATTAAATAATCAAACGACATCTAGTTGTAAAATAGGTCTAGGATTTGATTAGTAGTAAAGCGCTCCCGACAGCGAAACCCAAACCATTAAGTTTTGTTGGGTCGTCCGCTAAAAATGCCACTAACGGATCCACCATAAAGGTGCACGGATCCACCATACCTGGATCCGTGAATCGCACAGGTGCTGAAAAAATGGCAGAACATGTTTTTAGTCCACCCATATCTTCGAGATCAGATTTTGTCATTACTAGAAAGAAACTAATACATAATAGAATTGAGGAGTCAAAGAAAGCGTCTTTAAAACCATCACTTAAAAGTGGGCTAGGTTATGTCAAAACCGAGTCTAGGTCGAAAACACCTCCACCTAGAAGAAAGATCTCTTCTCAACCAAGATACATCACACCTCAACCTAGAAGTAACCCTAGAGAACCAATTCATCAAAACATCTATCCTATGAACTGGAATAACCATCAAAGTCAAGCCTTTGTACATATAGGAAATTGTATCCCATTTCAATATCCCAATCAATTGCAACAAATGCAAGGGATGTACAACACTAACATATTCGGACCCATGAGATATTTTGGGGACAAAAGTTTGAATTTATTTTTGTTGAAATAGGTTATGCTTGAAGAACATTGCTTGACGAATGAAATGGATCAAACGATAGTGTTGCTCCAAACATATGACCAGTACAAGAGTTTATTCTTTCTACCTACAAAAGCATATAACGGAGGTAATGTTGTCTTTGGAAGTAACATAAAGGGAAAGATCATAGGCAAAACTACGATCTCAAATGACTCTCTCACTATATCTAATGTAGAACACGTAGATAACTTAGCATTTAACTTATTTAGTGTCGGTCAAATTTTTAACAATAAGTGTAGAGTCTTATTCACGGAAGAAGGTAGTGAAATAATTAAAGATGGTAAAATCATAGGAAACGGAATTAGGAAAAATGGTTTATACGTAATGAAATTAGTAAATAATAGTCTCAAGACAAATTGTGTCTGCACATGGTAGTGGATAACTCTACCTTATGGCATAGAAGACTTGGTCACGCAAACATGCGTTTAATACAATCTTTGTCATCTAAAGAATTAGTTTGAAAATTTCTTAAGCTAAAATATGATAAACATTTTTGTGATGCTTGCAAAATAAGGGAAGCAAGCTCATGCAAGTCATAAAGCTAAAAATATGGTTTCCACTAAAAGATGTTTAGAATTATTACATATGGACTTATTTGGTCCATCGGCAATTAAAAGCTATGGAGGTAATCTATACACCTTAGTTGTAGTAGATGATTTTTCTAGGTATACATGGACTAGATTTCTAAAAACTAAAAATGAAGCTTTTGAGAAATTTGAAATATTAAGTAGGAAAATTCAAAACCAACTAGGTAGTTCTATAATAGCTATTAGAGCGGATCATGGTTGGGAATTTGATAATGAAGTACAATTCGAAGCTTATTGTGATGCACAAGGCATTACTCATTACTTCTCGGCTCCACGTACTCTACAATCAAATGGGGTAGTAGAAAGAAAGAATAAGACCTTACAAGAGATGTCTAGGACTATGCTTAACGAACAATCCATTCCACAAAAGTTTTGGTGTAATGTCGTTGATACATCAACTTATACACTAAATAGAATATTAATTCGACCAATACTAGAAAAACCCCCTTATAAAATATTTAGAGGTAGAAAACCTTCTTTAGAATATTTTAAAGTATTTGGAAGCAAGTTTGACCCAAAGTCATACGAAGGTGTTTTTCTAGGATATTCTCAAAATAGTAAAGCTTATATAGTATTAAATAAACATACAATAAATGTTGAAGAATTACTCAATGTGACATTCGATGAAAGTCCTCCTCCTACCAAATTATCACCATTGGTTGATGATGATGTTGTGTGAAGAAGAAGCCATTAAAAAGAATACCAAAGTAGTAAATAATAATAATGAAGAAGATGAGTTGATAGAAGTTGACGAAATCATTAACATTAAGGAGTCCAAGAATCATCCACTAGATCAAGTCATAGGAAATCTTAAACAAAGAACCTTAAGGTCTCAAGCCTAAAATCATTGTAATTTCTTTTGTTTTATATCTACGATAGAACCTAAAGATGTCAAAGAGGCATTAAAAGATGAAAGTTGGGTTGTAGCTATGCAAGAAGAACTAAATCAATTTGTAGCTAATGATGTTTGGGAATTTGTTTTTTTACCCATAAGTTAATCCGTTATAGGAACAAAATGGGTCTTTAGAAATAAATTAGATGAAAATGGTATAGTATCTAGAAATAAGGCTAGATTAGTAGCATAATGATATAATCAACAAGAAGATATAGATTATGATAAAACATATGCTCCGGTAGCTAGGTTAGAGTCAATTAGAATACTTCTTGCTATTACTTGTGCAAATGATTTTAAATTATATCAAATGGATGTAAAAAGTGCTTTTCTAAACGGTTTTATAAACAAAGAGGTTTATGTTGCTCAAAAACTAAACTATGTTTATAAACTTAAAAAGGCTTTGTATGGTCTTAAGCAAGATCCTAAAGCTTGGTATGATATACTAAAAGCATTTTTGATAAAACACGAGTATTCAATAGGAATGGTCGATAATACACTTTTTACTAAGAAATTAAAGTCACATCTTATCATTGTTCAAATATATGTCGACGACATTATATTTGGTTTCACAAGTCAAAACTTGTGTGATGATTTTCAAAAATCATGCACGACGAGTTTGAGATGAGTATGATGGGGGAGTTAAAATTCTTCTTGGGTCTTCAAATTAAACAAATGGAAGACGGAATATTTTTCAATCAATCCAAGTATATCAAGGAGATGTTAAAGAAGTTCGGGTTGGAAGATTCCAAACCAACCAAGAAGCCGATGTCAACGGATATCAAGCTCACTAAGGACGATGAAGCCGACTCCGTGGATAGCTCTAGATATCGAGGTATGATTGGTAGTTTACTTTATTTAACCACAAGTAGGCCGGATATTATGTTTAGTGTTTGCTTATGTGTTCGTTTCCAAGAAACTCCTAAGACTACCCATTTAGAAGCCGTTAAGTGTATATTTAGGTATATTAGAGAAACTACACACTTAGGATTATGGTATATGAAAGGAACCGGAATAGAAACTATAGTTTATGTTGACTTCGACCACGCGGGCGATTATGTTGTTCGTAAAAGCACTAGTGGAATTCGTACGTTCATGGGATGTTGTTTGACATCTTGGTTTGCTAAGAAACAAACGGCCCTTGCTATCTCCAAGACCGAAGTCAAATACGTCTCCGCCGGGAAGGCATGTCAACAAGCACTATGGAAGAAACAAGCTCTCATCGACTACGGCATACGCCTCGACGACGTTCCGATTATGTGCGACAATAAAGGCGCGATGACTTAAGTAAAAAACTCGTACAACACTCTAGAAGTAAACAAATAGAAATCCGTCACCACTTTCTACGTGATAACGTCCAAAAGGGCAACATCTCTATCGAGAAAGTTGCATCCGAAGATAATATAGCCAATATATTGACATGGACTTTAAAACATGAAGTATTTAATTATTTAAGATTAGGATTAGGAATGATGGAACTTATCATGGATAGTGATTCTCCATCATCTAAAAAATAATCGTAAACGAAAATTTAATGAAGTAATTAATCTAGGGCTGAGCAAGATGAATCGAAAACCGACCCGACCCGACAAACTGAGCCAAACCGAGCTAAACTGAGCTTATTCAGTTCGGTTTTCGGTTTTGGTTACGTATTTCGGTTTAGTCGGTTCGGTTCGGTTTTGGTTCGGTTCGGCTCAAACCCGACATTTAGTCGGTTCGAACCACATAAACCAAACCGAACCGAGCCGAACCGACCTTATTCGGTTTGGTTTCGGTTTATATAGGGTTAACTCTGTTCGGTTCTCGGTTTGCCAAATTCTCGTATTCGGTTTCGGGTCGATTTTGGCTTTTCTCAGTTAGGGTCGGTTTCGACCCAATGCTCACCCCTAAATTAATCATTATTCAAAAGATGTTAATTCTTATTACAAGTTCCAATTACAAAACTTCTGATCATGAACAAAATCGGTTAATATAACTTACTTCAATTGCCAATAAAAACACAACTCCATGTCTCAATTTGGCTTAAAAACATTTCTTGTTTAATTTTTTTAGTGCGTGAAACCTACGGATCCTCTACGATGAGAATCCCTCTGCAGTAGGTGGATCCGTATGCTTGTGTTGTATCAGCAGGGTACCCTACTTTTAAATTGTTGGACCCACTTGCCTTCTTCTCCAATTATACATCACCACTACCTCTCATCCCACCTAAGATTGAGTATTCCCGCCAACATCATTTCAAAGTTTTAATTAGATAGATCCATTACATTTCAAGCATCTACTGATCATTAATTGATAACGTTTTTTTTTTATAATCTTTATTTTTGAAACACTTATTTTTCTTTCATAAAAGGGGAAAAAGGTTTAGATTAACTTGTTTTTCCATACTTGAAACTCACATTCAATGTGATTCGCCAAGAATAATTTTTTTTTCTAGTTAAAAACCCTAAATTATATGTCTCAAATAAAAACTCACAATTAGAAAAAAAAACAAATATTGTTTATCTACATATTTAATACAAATCAAAAATAAAAAACCAATTACCCTCTCATGAATGAATCTTCAAGATCTACGATTGAGGTGTTTTCTTGACTCTTTTGATTTGAGAGATAAAGCAAAATGAAGATGTGTGATTTACTACATCTTGTACATGAATCACACACATACATCATAACTTATTTTTAATATACTTATCTATATCCTACTCATAAATTTATTAGGTTTAAATTATGCTTGGAATGATGAAATCCAACTACAAAAGAACCAAAGCCTATATACCAAAAATCCATCACCAAAGGTTTACTCCAAACAATGCAAAAAGCTTTTTCAAAACCCTTTAAAATCGCTTCATTCATGAAGGAAGACACATTGAATCCTCCTTCACCTTTGGAAACGACATCGTTGATCAATTCAAATACATTCAATTTGATTATCTCCTCACTTTAAACGATCATATTTGTCCTAATTTCATCATTGAATTCTATCGCAAATTCCAATTAATTCGTACTGTGCATGATATATCTCTTTCGATTGGCTTCACCATTAGAGACAAAGATTTCATAATGACACTTGAAAATTTTGGTCAAGTCCTTCAAATTCTATACAAAGGAACATGTATCTTCTCAAAGGAATGTTCATTAGAACTTTTGAACACTACTCGTGAAAAACATGTCTCCTATTAGACTAACCTTCCAAACATTAGAGATGTCGTTCAAAACATTTGCATTCCATCAAGTCATCAAAATTACTCAAACCCTACAATTATCCCCCAAGATAATCTTCCTCCTAACATCAAGGATTAGGAACTCATTATTCATGAGAATGTCATTTGTGTAGACACTCACAAAAGCTCCATAGATGCATGCTCTGCCATCATGCTCTATCATTTCAAAAACTCTCAAGACTTTAAACTTGCCTACTTCATTGCTCATAAAATTGAGAGTGTAAAAAATAGAGTCGATTGTCCTCTTCCATATGGTTTACTCATTACTCATCTATACTGATTCGTTCTTGCTAAACATCCTAAACTCTTTCGTCCTCACCATACACTACAATTCGTTTTGCACTATCGAATGATGAGCTCCATAAATAGGAAGAATGAGAAAAAGAGGAATGAGAGTGAATAAGTTAAGCTTGACATACCTTACTCACCGTCGTCGGTGGAGAGCTCAAACCAATCATCTCCTTTGCTAGGATATTGGTCATCCGTGGATCAATTTTAAATTAGGCATAACTCATTCTCTAGGAATCATGAATTGCTATTTTAGGATAATATTTTGCTATCTTATTGAATGCTTGTAGTATCTTTTGTGTTAAACTATGCTATCTTGGACTAAATATATGCTAATGAATGTTATGCATGCTTTATTTACGTTAGATATAAGTTTATCTTTATTGAGAGAACTTCATTACACTTGATGGTCATTTATATGGTTCTCGTAAACCTACAGATCTCCCTTAATCAAGATCTGTGATATTACGGTGGATCCGTATGAACAGTAATCAGACAAATATATCCACTTTCCTTTACCCTTTATTATTTATACTCATTCTCTTAAACCTTAGGATAAAATACCTCCTCCATATAATCCAAAAACCTTCATGTCAAAGCATACACTACATGTCTTTTATAAGACACACTATCACAACCTCATATTCAAAAACAAATGTCTATCTCCTCAAATGACTCCACACCTACAATCAAAAAGAAAATCATCCAAGAACATCTCTCAAAACTCAAGTCAGGTCAAATTGATCCAAATGCTATTCCACCCAAAGTCTTAGAATCAAGATAAGCTCATCTTCACCTCATGACATGTCAATGTTGGGTTTACTATTATGTGAAATGCATCTCATGTTTGATTTTATTCAAGAACGCACTCCACAAAATGAAAAACCTTCTCTCCACAACAAATTTGATCATTTAATCCTAAACACCAATCAGAACCCTCATCTACACATATGTAGATGTTGTACCAACAAGTTAACCAACTTTAACGTCTAGAAGAAGGTGTTTATTTTATTTGCTCCTACATCGAACATCATCTTAGATCTTCTTCAAACCTACAATACCTTCCGTACTAAATCCACTCTTATGGTACCTCAAACCCTTTGGATTATAAGGAAGACAAGATTTTATCCCAAGATTTAAGATTTTTAATTGTGTTCTTTTCTTTTCTATTTTAGGTTTCTTGTCTTATGGGCTTTAATGCCAAATTTTATGTTTTATCCCTTATAATAGATTTAACATTAATTTCTTTTCTTGTGTTGATGATGGATGTTTATTGCGTAAAATGTATATGTGTGCATATGTGGTTGTCATATATATATTTGTGCTTGTCTACTAACTTTGTTTTGTAGCACGCATCCATAGCTTGATTTCTTGGTGCCCTAAGCAAGGGGGAGTATACACCAAAGGGGAGCTCTTGCAATTTAGTCGTTATTTTTACTTTTCATTCGTAATCAAGTGACTTAGCATTCGTCAAAACAAGACTCACAAGGACAGCCTCTACAACATTTTTTGCTTCGACAAAAAGGGGGAGAAGAAATGTAAACTCATATACTAAATACTTATTTAGTAACTTTTAAATAAGCATGAGTTTATATTTTGTCATCATCAAAACGGGGGAGATTGTTAATACAAATATTCACGTAAAAATGATATTTATATTTAATGATCTTCATGTTTTGATAATAACAAATATAATGTCATACTATGTAAAAGTTTACGTAAACAAGTTATTTAGTCAAAAGTTTACTTGACGCCGACCATATCACTTAAGTATGAATTATGGGCATGATTAAACATAAGGTACTGATAAAGAAAAATATTATCATTTGCATAAACCTTTTCTAATCAAATGATTTAAGTTAACACATGATTAATTATAAGTTAGTTAATATAATCAGTAAGACAAGGAATGTAAAGTAACCATAAGTGGAAACAATCTTTCCAAATCTTCCCAAATCTAGAAGATCTTTCCTTATTGGTGATAAGATATATTTTGCTCTAGAAGAATCTAATAAACTAGTTTTATTAAGTACAAAGCAATATTTTGTATAGATTTGGGGTTAATCACAAAATGACAATGTTGTCCCAGCTCCACCCACGGATCCACCTAATACACAGGACGAATCCAGCTTATGGTGGATCCGTGAGTCGCACGGACTAGCTGTCTGGGACAGATTTGAATTTCAAAGGCTTGCCTATAAATAGTAACCTTAAGCTTTGATTTTAAACAACTCTTGACAACTATTTTTCACATACATCTTTTATCTCTTATAGTCTTTGATCGTTATACTTGTTGCATAATCCATTATAATGATCAACTCATTCCACTCTTTAGTGAAGAACTGATAACGCCCAAATTATACATGTTTTCTATGGCGTTATTTATATATATTTGATCATTTCTCATGAACTTTCGATACTTAATTAAGCTTAAATTGCTTATAGGTTCACTTGAAGACTCTAAAGACCCAAACTCAAGAATCTATACACTTTGGGAGGCAAATACAAGAAAAGAAAGATTTTAGCCAAAATTCATGAAGTTTGCCGCACTTGTTACATCGTGCGCCGCACTTTCCTCTGAAGTTCAAACACCGCCGCACTTACAACATTGTTCGTCGCACATTTTCCCAAAGATTGAAGAATTAAAGTCCATTAAATGCACCTGCATTAACTCCTCAAAACCGCCGCACTTATTTGTAAGTGCGCCGCACTTATTTGTAAGTGCGCTGCACTTCCAGAAAAAGTCATTAAATGCTATCGCATTAACTCACCAAGTCCGCCACACTTATTTGCAAGTGCGCCGCACTTTTTACCAAATTTTGCCTATAAATTGAGACGAAATTTCTCAAACAATTCATTCCTCTCACACCTATTTCCCACTACCTATCTCATTCTACACACACGTATCCTTCCCCTTTTACCAAAACACCAAGAAATACCTTTTCCCATGAAGAAAAAGATCTAACGATCAAGAACGAAGAAGTTTTCTTACCTTGTTATTGAAATAATGGAAATTTATGTAATGAGTACTTTTGTTATGAACTCCTTAGCCATGAGAGGCTAAATCTCTCATGACTACTCGGTGAAGTTACGATAATGAATAAGTGTTTGGTATGATCTTGACCGCTTTAATCCTAAGCTTATGTTGCAACCCTGTTATATCCCATCTTATCTATATTTTCTTATCAACTTAGATTATATAATCATATCGGTATAGGTCGAAAGACCCGTTATGATCTATGTGGTTTTAAAGATTTGTCTATGGTCTTTAACGTCTGTGCCGAGAAATCCACTTTCGTAAATTGATAAACAAAATAAGCTTTGATATAATAGTAACTGGATTATTTGAGTGACACATTTGGTCTGGTTAACTAAATATAAGTCTTAAGTTAACAAGTTGATTTGTGAAAACGTTTTCTGACGAGAAATCGTCTTTATAAATTAATACCCCATCTTCAAGGTCAAATCATTTCCAACACTTATAAGTTATTTTTCAACTATCCGAGTAGTCATACTTTTTATCATTGGTAAAGTAAAAATTATTTTCAAAATTGTTAAAGTCTATTTTCTTTCTGATTATTTGAACACTACTCTAATCCCTGTGGACGACCTGGTCTTACCTAAAAAGATTATACTGCATACGTGGGTTATACTTTTACCCGTGTGTTTCCATATAATTATCCGGTATTTTCAGTCTTATAAATTTAAAGCTTTTGAAACACATCAAAGTTTTTGGCGCCGTTGTCGGGGATTTCTTAGCTGTTCTGTAGTCAAAATCTGGAAAATTTCTTTAACGTCCCTCCCTCTTTTTCAAAAACCGTCATGAAGTTTTCTGGAAAACTGACCCAAATAATTTCTCTCTTGGATGCATACACATGCTTCCATTTCTGAACTAGTTGAACCATTACCTGAACCCGAACGTACTCTGAATCGAAGACTTCGCCAACGAAACAGAAGAGTTCCATACGATCAAAGAAGTAATCCATCACAACACCCGAGAATTGTCTACCCGCCAGTTCTTAACATCAACTACTTCCATCACTTTCTTGATATTCTTCGAAATTACGATCCAATAGATGATGAACCCATGTATGCTGCTGACCATGTTATCGCTCCGACACCTGGTTCCGTAATCACTATTCTTGAAACCGCAAACGAATTTGCTATCAAAGGTAACCATTTGACCCTTGTCAAAGGAAACCAATTCGATGGTAGAACCAAAACTGATCCTCATAAACACATTTATGAATTCCTCAAAATCTGCGATATGTTCAAATACAGATATACTGAGAATGAAGTCGTCCGCCAAATGATGTTTCCCCTATTGATAAGTGTAAAATACACATATCTGTTTATACCTAAAAAGGCCCAATTAAGCCCAAAACAGACTAAAAATGACAAAAATATACTTGTTTTTGTGTTTTGTGTGTGCAGGTACGAATATATCAAAAATCACAAGAAAACAGTCAAAAACGAGCAAACACGAACACGGGAAACGGAAAAGCACAAAAGAAGCCAAGGATTCAGAAGCAAAGCCAATAAAAGTTAACTCTCAGTCAACTTTGGTCAACCTCAGTCAACTATGGGCAAAGAAAAGTTAACTCACAAAAGGACAAATCTCAAATGTTTCATTTCAGTCCCTCTAAGTTTCAAATGTTACACAAATGGTCCTTGAACCTTAATGGGCCTTAAACCTTTATCTTTAACCCAAAAACTATTAAACAAAGTCCAAGCCTATTTCCCTTAACCCGGCCTAATACCCTAACCCATAACCCTTTTACACAAACTCCAAGGACTAGAATTGCCTTAAATGAAAGTTATTTAATTCTTAACCTTTATGAAACAACCACAGGGACCATTCTTGTAATAAACCCAAACTTATACCTCTCATTTTCAGTTAAAAAGTAAAAAAGGGCGCCAAGAACAGTTTACTGTTCATTGTCTTCCCTAATTCACAAAGCAGTCAAATCAAGGGGGTTTTCTAAATTGAAGGTCAAGAATGGTAATTCAAGTGGTCTTCTACAAGATTGCAGGGTTAAAGTTGTAATCTCAAGGTTTTAATTGGCTTACTTTTACAAAGAGTGCCACGTGGATGAGGGGAAAGCACATGTGAAGATGGAATTTTCACTGGAAGCACTCTCATAACTAACACAAACATCGCATCATGGATTGCCAGCTTGGCAATCCGTGTGAGACAGTTTGTGATCCAAGGGCTACTATTCACTTTCCAATGATTGAAGAAATGGAAGGTACAGATTGAAAGGAGCGTGTTGAGCAAGGCACAGCCTAAAAGCTTCCCTGGAGTGCTATAAATAGGACTCACTCTCACACACATGGGGAGCTAGCTTTTACCTTTAATTTTCTAGTTTTTTTTAGCTTAATAGTTTTTAGCTTATTTGACAGTTAATTTTCAGCTTTAATCTTTTGTAACTTTCTTTCCTATCATGTAATCAAGTTTAGTTAATAAAATTTACTTTGTGCTTTTAAAATTTGTCATAATTTCTCTTAAAGCAATATGTCTTCTAAATTCATAAGCTCTTATAAGCTAGTTATAGCTCTCTCAAGTCTATAAACTTGAGATTGAGCTTGTGTAATCAAGATTTAATTCCTACTTTAGCCTTAAAATCAAAATAAACTACCTTACCTTGACTTGTGGACAGATAAGCTAAGGAAGGGGAGCTTATCATGGAAGAGCTCCCATGGACTTATACTAGCTTATCCATTTGGATAAGCTAGAGCTTGTAGCTTCTATTTAAGTTTTTGCTTCTGTTTAGCTGAAGTTTGTGTAAGTTTTCATTTAAATTTCCTTGTACTTTTATGTCAAGCTTAATAATTACTTAAATATTTTTTACTCTGCTTATTTGCTTATTTAGTTGTTTAGCTGAGCTTATTTGTGTTTCATTTTGCTTATTGATTATGTCCTTTAATCTGTTTTTAGTTTTATTAGTTTAATTCATAGTCATAGTTGTGTTATTATAATTGTCTTTAAATTCATAGAAACCTAAAAATAAAATCTAGACAAAAGTTGCAGTTCTTTAATTCTAGTTAATCCAGTTGTTAATTTGTACTTATCTAGCTTGTTATAAGTTGAATGTTATCTGGTATTAAGGTTTAGGGTATTAGATCTTAAATTTATAAGCTTAAAATGGATTTTGTGCTTTCTAAAAGAGTGTTTGGCATAAGCTTGTTTGACCACTGAAAGTCAAAGGAACCTTGTGATTTCTTCTTGGATAGTTAGATTATTATATTTTATAAGGTTTAGAGTGGATTTGAAAAATTAGTTTTAGCTTATGAAGATTTTAAGGCTTATTATGTTTGGCTGTGCACCAGGGGAGCTTAAGCTTTTGTAGGTCTTTGAAAATTTTAATCTAAGCTGTTTAGACTTGGTTTGTGTTTATACCTTGTTCAAGCACACTCAAATAGATTGTATACTGCAGGTTATCCCTTAAGGATACCTGCACTTCTGTCTTTGCTCATAGTTAATTGCACCAGCAGGATTAACCTTTGGTTAATACTGTTGGATTTTCAAATCAAGTTTAGGACAGCTCACATTAGATTTAGTCTTTTAAATTTTTCTAGCTGTTAGTCATCATATAGCTTAGTATAGATTTGGCCTTAATTTTCATTTCCTAGCTTATTTGCCCAGGTAAAATTACTCTTTAAGTTTTCAAAAATCTCTCAAAAAGGTCAAAAACAGTTGTATCTTTCTTTAGTTTGTAATTTTTGATTTCTGGCTTTGAGTGGTAGTTTTTATAATCTATGTTAGTAGTTATCAAGTAGATAGATAAGTCCTCATAAGCTTGGTCTCTGTCTTGGCTTATTTAGCAATTGAGCTTTGCTTAATTTTGAAACTCTTTGTGCTTGTCCCTGAGTTTGCCTATTTGACAATCAAATTTAGAAGTCTTTTAGTGTTTTATGGTAAGTAGCCTTATTAAATCACTTTAGTAAGACATCTTAAGGTTTTCACAGGCATGTTTAGTTATGAGATTGAGAGGCTTAAATTAAAGATTTGTGCAGGATTTAAGTGTCAACAAGGATTTTTGGAAGCGCAATACCTTAGTTTTTCTGTGAACACTGTTTCATAAGTTCTGTTTTAGAGCTTATTAGAGAGTTTTAGCTTAAGTTGTTTTAAAAAAGCGTTGAAAACTAATTTTTTATTCAGTTTTTGATATTTAGTTTTTAGTGAAAAAATAAAAAAAGAGCAAAAAAAGGGTGTGTTGGCAGACTAAACCCACGACCACCCCTTACAGCTCACTCTTCTTTTCATTGTGGCTAGGGTGGTACAAGTTGTTACCAAGCTTCCTTTCTTTATTTAATATACTCAGTTCATCTCCTTTTTAATATATAAGTCGTAGCGTGATTCGAGGGCTTTTACAGCTTATTTGTGTAACTGAATTGTTTCCTTTCATTTTTCTAGTAAATCTTTTGTTTCTTATATGATTTTTCCTGATCTTTTAGTCATTTTCATTAAGTAGATTAATTGATCATTTGATTTTGCTAAGTTTTAAATTTTCGATAAAAAATCATAAAAAAATAGAAAAAAGTTCAAAACAATTACAAAAAAATAGTTTTTCAGTTTATAAAAGAACTTTTAGTTTAACATTTAAGAAAAATCATTTTCCCAACTCTGTTAGATTTTTATTTTCATTTTTGAGTTTTATATGTAATTCGTTAAAAATATGATTTTAATTTTAAAAATCAGTTTGAAAATAGTTTTTCCTGAGTTTTGGTATGTTTCTATTTAGACTTTTCTAAAGTTTTAAAACTCATCTTTTCTAATTTTAGGATTTTAACAAATTTGCTATTTTTTTAGATTTAATTAGATTAAAATAGTTTTTAATTCATAATAAATCTAAATTTAATCAAAAAAATTATTTTTTCGATTTTCTTAAAAATTTCTTATGGATTGTCCTATTGTAGGGTTTTAGAAATCTTAGTTTTGCATTGTAGGGGTTAATTTTAGTGTATTTGCTTATTATGTGGAGCGCTTATATTTGTTTCTCGTTAACTGTTTAAGTGTTTTTCTTCTTTTTAATTGTTTTCATTTAAGTGTTGGTTTAATTTAGTATTATAGATCTCAAAAATATCTTTCTCTCATTCAAATCATAATCCGAGCTAAAGCGTGGTTTCAATTTCGCAAGTCGATGGGGAAACGACCCGGGTGATCATTCTTCCCGGTTAAATATACGTATTATATTATATATATATATATATCTTTTAGAGTGGGCTTTTCTTAAGGGAGACTTTAGAAAAGTTTTTAATTGATCTTTTGGGAATATTAATATATATTATACATATTTTACTACATCAAGTTTTTGGCGCCGTTGTCGGGGACTTGTATTAAAGATTCCGTCGTTTACGTTTGTTGATTTTGGTTTGAAGATCCTTTCATCCTCGAAAGTTTCATTTTTGTTAAATATTTCAAAAATCCAAAAAAATTAAAAAATATAAAAAGTAAAAAATATTTTCTTTTTCTTTTTAGTATAGTTATCATATAAAAAAATCAAAAATATAAAAAAAATTCCTAAAAAAATAAAATAAAATGCACAAAGTTGGTAAACGAACACCAACATATAATACCTTCAATTAAGGTATTATCATAAATAAGTTTCGGTGAAATTGAAAAGTTCCCAAATCAAACCAAAGATTTAAAAACTTGCCATTTGTGTCACTTACGAAATACGGCTCACCTTAAGAAGAAATTTTTAAGAGCTACCGTGAAGTAAGTTGATTATTTGGTTTTAAGTTGTCTTCCGTGTATCCGTTTAAAATAGATTGTTAAAAAAATTAGTGTAATTTTTGTTTGCTTTTTAATTTCTTTATTTTTAGTGCATGTGTACTCGTTCTCAAGCTAGAAGTCGTAATTGTCGAAAACAACAAATAACACCGGTTATTGTTGAGGAACCCGAGTTTCCAAGGGCCGACAATCGTACCATGGCTCAAATGCTACAAGCTCCCATCGAGGGATACGATGATGTGGGGCAATGTTGTACAACGTTAAATGCAAAACAATTTTGAGCTTAAACAAACTTTGATTAATCTTGTTCAAAGTAATCAATTTACGGGTAAACAAGACCCTCATAATCATCTTTGATTTTTCAACAAAGTCACTTCTACGTTTAGACATCTCGAAGTTCCAAATACAACGATTAAGCTTTTGCTTTTTCCTTTCTCTCTCGAGAGTGAAGCCCGGACCTTGGCTAATAAGGAACCACCCAATCGATTCTAACGTGGATGATCTGTGTCTCGAAATTCAGAAACCAATTCTTTCCACCTGATGAAAACAACTACCTTCGAAATGAAAGCACTACTTTCTTATCAAAAACCCGAATGAAACTTTCAACGAAGTAAGGAACGTTTCAAAGGAAAACTTCTTCGTCAAATGTCCTCATCATGGTTTCTTGGAATACAGCAACTTTGATACGTTCTATAATTCATTGATACCAATGATCAAGAAGGCTTTAGATTCCGCCGCGGGTGGAATTTTTCTAGTTAGATTGCCTCTCTGTGATTGGGTTACTTGCCATTTTAGATTCAATTCCAAGGTCGTTATTCAAGAATCGTTGCAATTGAACCAAGAGCGAGGATGATGTCCTCCTCTTTCTACTGGTCTACACCTTCTAATTCTTTTGAAATTCAACACTCGCCGCTTCTCTTGAAGATATAATGATATTCGAATGAGCCGATTTGAGATAAAGGAAAGAATGAGATGAAAAAAATGTTACGATCCTGCTACCGTCAAAGCATCGAGGCAGTTTGGGCGTCACATTATGGTTCAAACCATAATTTCAACAATTGTCCGTTAACAAGGAATGAATTTCCAGTTTTTCATGATAACATTCATCAATTCCAACAAACCGCCGCCGTTGGCAACTTTGTTAAAAGGAATCCTCCTAATTTGGCAAATCAGATGAGACCACTCGGTTTTAATCAACCAAATGTTCAGCGACTACCAGGAAACCCAAAGCCGATAGCAAGGAAACAATTTCAATTCGAATCTAAACCGTGGAAACAATTTCAATCAAAACCATCAAAACAATCAAGGTCAAGTTTTTCAACCATCAACCAATCAACCACCAGTTTACCAAGTTCCACCATATCAAGCTCCTACGCCTCAAATTCAAGGTATTTCGAAAACGGATTTTGAAAACTACGTCAAGGCAAACGATGTAGTGTTGAAGAATGTTCAAAATCAAGGTCAAAATTTGCAGAATCAAATGGCTAATGTTACGAGTTTGTTGACAAGTCTTTGTAATAATTTCAAAAATTCCGCCTCTACTTCGAATTCCCAGAACTCTTTCCAAGTCCAAACCGGTAACTAACCGGCCATCAGCAAATTAATGCTATCACCACAAGGAGCGGTAAAACTTTGGAAGGACCTTTGACTCCTCTTGTTCCTACACCCGTTGTTTTTATTCCTTCAAAGGAACCCGAACAAAACTCGGAGACGTCAACAGAAAAAGTGCAAAATCCAAATTTGGAGGATACCGCACATGTCCCACCTCCGAAGGAAGAAGATTCCATTTTCATGGAAATTCCAAAACCAAAAGCAAAGAAAACCGTTAATGTTGAAATTCAAGATCTTAATTCTCCAAGACCTAATTCGTATCAATCAAACGTCCATACGCGCCGAGAGGATGAAAGTGAGATGAGAACGAATAAACCAATACTGCATCAACATAGCCGGTCTTGAGATGTCAAACCAACTCCGTTTTTTTATATTTGGGTTTGTAGAGATTGGGTTGAAAGATGCTCTCGTCGAAATGCCAAAGTTCAACAAATGGTTAAGCTCGTTGCTAAGGAACAAAGAGAAACTCGAGGAGATCGCCATTACAACCGTAAATGTTGAATGTTCTGCCATCATCATGAACAAAGTTCCTGAAAAGCTCGAAGATCCGAGAAAATTTCTTATCCCACGTGCTTTATAAGAACTCAATAGGACTAGTGCTTTAGCTGATTCCGGAGCTAGCATAAATCTTTTACCTCACTCTATCTATAAGCAACTTGGGCTTGAAGCTTTGACTCCTACTCGAATGACACTCGAGCTTGCCAATTGTTTAATTACTCACCCAATAGGCATAGCCGAGGATGTTGTAGTTAGAGTTGACGGTTTCACTTTTCTTACGGATTTTGTAGTGGTTAATTTTGAACTAGACCCAAGAGTGCCTATTATTTTAGGAAGACCCTTCCTTCGCACCGCAAAAGCTCTCATTGATTTGTACGAAGAAACTTTGACTTTAAGAGTAGGAAATGAAGAACTTGTTTATTATGCTGATAAAACTGAGAAAAACAAGGATAAGAATTTTGTTCATACCATTTCTGTCATCGATTTTTCAAAAGCCGATCCTTTTAGTGGCAGTACCACTAATACTCTTCCTCCTAGTTCTTCTCCGGTGAAGATTAGTGATAATTTTGAGAAGTTCGCCGATGAACTTGCTCCTCTTGATTCGTTACCACCGGGTAATGATGATTCGACTCTTAAGAAGGACTTGCATAAAGAAAATTTTCAAGTTTACTCAAATCCTCTTTTCGAATTCGATGATAATTTCAAATCTAGCAATGTTAATCCTCTCTTTGAAGAAAATGATAAGAATGTCGAGATTAAGTCTTCTTCTTCCTTTACACTTACTTCACCGGAAGAAAGTGAATTCGAAGCTTATCTTGAAAGAGATTCGATTCCACCAGGAATTGATCTTACCCTCCCTCCTACCCTTGAAGTTTCAAGTAGCAATCCTACTTCCCCTACTCTCACCGGAGAGAAGGTTTGTTCATGGAAGACGATGATGCTTTTCTCGTTGGTCCGATTTGTATGGAGAATGATGACTCGAATTGCGATAAGGAAGAAGATAATTTGTCTTTTGGCAACATTCTTAAATAAGAAACCAAAACCTCTTTCTCGTCCTCAAGCAGCTCAAGAAGAAATAAAGATTGAAGAAGACAAAGTTTCAAGTGATGTTCCAATCAATACCATTGTCATGCCAATTAGAATCACTTTTGATAATCCGATTGATTTTAATCATTTATCCAAACCAAAGGATTTTAAAAGGGACTTAACCGTTGCACTTGATTCCACCAAATCAAGTATTTTTCCACCTCCTTTGTTAGATTCCGACTCGCCTTTCACTGCGGAGTTGTCGGCTAGTATTACCTTGAATTCTCTCAGAAACGAGGACAAAGTTTTCAAATCGGGTATACTAGTTTATCATGCCATTCATGATAAAAATCTTGTAACATTGGAGGAGAATTTAAAAGAGCACATTTCCTCCAGGACTCTTTTAGTTTTCAAAGAACCGTCATTTCTTCTGCCTTCGCCAGAACCACCAGATGAATGTTTGAATTTTGAGCCCATTTTGGTTATGAAGAATGTTGTGCTTAATGAAGATTTCTACCAAAGCAAGAAGACGTTACCTCTAAATGTTGAAGATGTCAATTCCTTCGCATTTGTCATTTGGACTTTTCTTCCATATTTCACCTACCCCGAGGATTCACCTTTGTTTCTCTCCTTTTGGAGTGAAGATTTCATTTTTGACCCCGGCATCACCACATTTCATTTTTCTTATCTTAAGCCAGTGGCATGTTCAATGAAAGCTTTCCATTTGCTCTCCCTAAGGACGAATTAATTGAGGGATCGAGTCGAGCTTGCGACTCGGTGAACAAAAACAAGCCGCTTCGTGGGAGTTCACCTCATGTTTATCCATTTTCTATTGTTCATAATAATGTGTTGTAATGTGTTGAGGCTAGTCTTTTCCGATTCTTCATGTTTGTGTTTGTACTTGTGCATTTTTGCAGGATTAAACCAACAATTTCTGAAGCCTCTCGTGCTCGGTGTTGTGTCCCGGTTCACTCGAGCTTTCTATCCTTTGTTTGAAATTAGTTTGGGGAGATCCGATATCCTTTCATCTTATTGATTCACGTTTATCTTTGCATACTTAATAAACGGCTTAGATTTTCGTAGAGACCCGCCTTTAAACATTGAGGACAATGTTTCGTTTTAGTTTGGGGAGGGAATCTATCGATTTGATGTTACCTGCTTATTGTTTTGTTCTCACGTACCCGTTTTCCCACAAAAATAGCAAAAATTTTAAATTTTTAAGTTTTTATTAGTAGAAAAAAATGTAAAAATGAAAAAAATATATATTTTAGTAAAAAATAATAATAATAATAATAATAATAAGTATTAAGACACGAATGTAGGTCTTCCGTTGGTAAGAATAAGAAGTAACTTTTGACCCGATCGAACGTATTGAGTTCTAGCTTTCTCCCTTAACAATTAATGATGATAGTTTGTGCTAGTCTTATGTAGACTTTAAACATGCTAGACTTGAAATCATTAGTAAATGAAGACTTGTGCTAATCTCAAGTAGATTTTAAATATGCCGAGTTGGATTTTATATAGGCTAAGTATTTGCGAATTTCTTTATTAGAGGTTTTAAATTGCAAAGAATAAGAGATGATAGTGTTAATTACGAATTAGGATGCTAAACAAAGTTTATTTGGAAAACTTAAAGCTTATAAGAATTACTTGTGTTTTTCTCTTCCCCGGAGTTCTTAAAATGATTAATTATACGTGTTCTCTTTAACTTTTACAAATTAGAGTTTTACTCTTAAAAGTCTAATCAACATATTCAGAGAAAAAGCTTTATCGATGAAGTCGACATCATTTGTAAATAAGAATTTTAGTTCAAGTTTATACTTTGATTTTCTAAAACAAAAATTTTCTATTTGCACATATCCATTTATGCTTTAAATAACCCAATTAAACCCAAAACAGACCAAAAATGGCAACAATATGCTTGTATTTGTGTTTTGTGTGTGCAGGTACGGATATATGAAAAATCACAAGAAAACCGTCAAAAATAGGCAAGCACGGACACGAGAACGGAAGTGTGAACAAAAGCCGGAAGCAAAGCCAGTTTGTTTTAATCCACAGCTTCTCTTAATATAAATCAAGTTTGTTTTAATCTTGTCTTTAAATCTTTGATGATCTAAATGTCTTAAAATAGTCAATAAGCTCTCAATAAGCTCTTATAGCTCACTTAAGTCTATAAGCTTAGGTTTGAGCTTAAAATTATCTTAATCATACTTAAATTCAATAAATCAGCTTAAGTTCTATTTACCTTTGGATTTGAATTTATGAGCTTATTTGGAAGAGAGATCAGTAAGGGAAGGATCTCTATGGACTTAACTCCTAGCTTATTTATAAGCTAGGAGAGCTTGTAGCTGCCTTTCAATAGGACCTCTTGTTTAGCTAGGGATTGTATGTCTCTCTTCTATTTTCCTGCTTTTAGCTTAGATAGTTGTATTTTTGCTTTATATCCTAGATCTGCTCATTTGCTTATTATGTTTAGCTTATTAGTGCTTATTTGTGGGATCAGTTAGCTTTTAGTCCTAAGTGATTCATCTGTTTTTGATTTTCTTAGTCTAGATCATAGTTCTTATATAATTTTTCATATAAGTCTTAAAAAACCCAAAAATAATAGAAAATTAGTTTAAATATTAGATTATTGCTTAATTAGTTGTTAATTAGGTTTAATTAGGTTTGTTATAAGCTAAAAATCATCTGGTGTTAGGCTCTTGATAAATACATTTCGTTTCATGAAGCTTTTCAAATCTCGTCACATAATACTTAAGGAGTGTTTGGCTTAGCTATTTTGACCATTAAATGTCAATAAAAATTTGTGCAAAACAACTTGAGTCAGACTTGTGTCTTTCAAATTAACAATTTTTTAAATAGTTTTTATAGGTTAATTTTGAAAATATAAAAGTTATGGATTATTTTAAAAGGTTCTAGCACCAGGGGGACTTTAAAATTTAATAGGGATTGCTTATTTTTGAGTTAGGTCCTCTAGGCTTTTGTTTGTGCTTGTTTTGTGTTTATCCACACTCAAAGCGAGTGTTTAGTGCAGCACCAAACCTCAAAGGGAGCATGCACTTTGGTCTTTGTGGTATTACCAATTGCACCAGCGGTACTTACATCAGTAAGTACCGCTGATTTTTGAGCTTCATTTTAGGCTAGATAAAATAGGAATAGAAGGCTTAGGATTTTTGGGATAGTTTTAGTTTTCATATAAATTTGGATTAGTCACTGCTCTTATTTTCCATTCAAATTTTATTTGCATAGCTTAATTTTGCTTAAAAAATAGTTAAAAAAACAGCAATAAGACAAAAAACAGTAGGTTAAATATTTAGTTTATAAAATCTGGTATTCAGCTTTAAGGTAGTAGTTTCCTTATTGCTTAAATTGTTAGTTTATAAGTTAGTTTCATAAGTTTTCAGATGCTCATGTCTAGATTTGTTTTATGAGCTTTTTGCTTAATTTGATTTTGGGCATTTTAGCTTAATTCCTGAGTTAGCCATTTTCATAATTATTTTTCAATAGCTTAAAGTGTTTACAGCCTTTTGTTTCTTTTATTCAATTAGTTAAGCCATCTTAGGGAGTTTAGAACAGCTTTTAATTTTACTTTAAGCTTATTTTGAAGCTTTTTACAAGCTTTATTTAGCAAAAACCATAGGATAAACCTTGTTTCCTGTAAAACAGCTTATTGATAAGCTTTATGAGCTTATTAGTGGTTGTAAAGCCCATTCGCCTTGTATAATGTTGTTCTTGCCAGCTTATTCTCCAACTTTGCTCTTTTAAGTTTTTCCTAAAAAGCACTTTTTAAATCTCAACTTATTTTTAGGCTTTAAGGGACTTGGGGTGGAATCGGGCTTGGCCTCAGGGTAGGTTTTGTAATTTTGATATTTGCTTGTTAACTCGGTTAGTTCCCCGTTTGACCCTTTGTTTTCACTATTAGTCCTTTAAGTTTTTTTTCATAGTTAGTCCTCAGTTAGTTATAGTTAGTTAGTTTTTAATTTTTAATTAATAATTAGGTTAAATTTTTAATTAGTTTAATTAAAGTTTATTAAAGAGATAAAAATTAGGGCTTTTATTTTTATACAATTTATGCACTTTTTCTTTATCTAGTTTAATTTTTATAAAAATTTTAGGATTTTATTTTTAATAGTTTTATTATTTTTATAGTTTTTAAGTAATTTAAATTTTAAGAAAAATCATATCTTTTAATCTAAAAAGCCAAAAATAGTAATTTTTTTTTCTAAAATTTTCTTTTTACTTAGGAAAAATATAATTTCAATTATTTTCTATTTTTTTATTTTTAGGATTTAATTAGAATTAAATAGTTTTTAATTGATAAAAATTCAAAAATAATCTAAAAAAAATATTTTTATTTTTCTTAAAATTTTCTTTTATCCTAATTTAGGTGTAGAAAATTAGTTTGCAATCTTAGGGTTTAATTCTAGTCTATTTGCTTAATCGTCGTGTTTTATTTGTTTCCCGTATTTGTTTAATTGTTTAATTGCCTTTAATTGTTCAATTTTAATTGTTGCTTTTTATTTAGTAGTCATAGATCATCAAATCATCTATTTTCTTATTCAAATCATAATCCAAGCTTAAACGAGGTTTCAATTTCCTGGTCCGTGGGGGTACTGACCCGGGTGATCATATTTACCCGGTTAAATATACGTATTATATATTATATTATATATATTTTTGAGAGTGAATTTTCCTTAGGGAATTTTCTTAATTGCTCTTGTGGAATATTATTTTTATAGTATATTTTATTGTGTATCTAAACAAATAATCAAAGTGCAGCCCTACTTAAAAGCTAAGAAATGGAAAATTAAAACTTGTTTAAGCATTTATAAGCTAAAACAATTCTAACTACCAACTTTGAGCTTAATTGAGCTTATTTAACTCCCTAAACAGCACTGTGCCAAACACCCCTTTATTTTTTAGCTTTTCTAAATTAACTCTTAAACAGACCTTAAAAACTATAAAAAGCTAAAACAGATTTGAAACTAAGCATATTAAAGACAATTAAGCTGAAATAAATAGGAAATAAGCATTTGATAATCAAAATAAGCTAAATTACCATTTTTTGGTTTTTTGACAGTTAATGAATGAAAAACAACTAAAATGAAATCTAAACTAAGAATTTAACTAGATAAGCATACACTAAACATAATAAGTACAAATAAGCTATAATTAACAGTAATAAGCTGAAATTAAGCACAATAAGCAAATAAACAGTAAAATTAAGCTAAAATTGAAATTGAGCAGGAATTGAAAATAAGAAAAAGTACCTTGATCCTTTGCTTAAACAAGGATTGAATAGCTCAAAAGAGGCTTATCACACAAGCTCTGGGCTTAGTGGTGGATAAGCCAGTAGGTCTATAAGACCCATCCAGAGTGGTGATTGCGTAGTGATCATCAGTTTTTCAATGCATGTGATACATATTGAGAGTGATTAAAAGTCCAAGAGCTTAGATAAGCTTTAAACAGCTTATCTAAGAGTAAAAACAGCTTATTTAAACAAAGAGCTTATTTAGAGCTTATTAGATTGAACAGTAACTTTGACAAATGAATTTAAAAGCACGAATTTAAAGAGAATAAGACTTTTATTGATTAATAAAGGATTACATTGCTTTAAAAAGTAAATTACATGAATTTAAATGACAATAAAAAGTAAAATAAGCTGAAATTAAGCAATAAGCTAAAATGTACTCTACACTACTCCTACTCCTAGTTCTCCCCTTTTTTTACTCTGTGTTGATGAAGCTCTTTATATAGCCAAGAGGAATGAGGGGGTGTGCTAGTTGCGTGAGAGAAAATGAGAAAAATGCCTTGATCTTTATTTTTGGCCGCTCGATCTTTGATTGCTTGACAATCAATCATTCTCAGCCGTTTGATGAGGAGTGTGTAAGTATGGATTGCCACCCTGGCTTTTGAGTGGTGGGGATGGGTACGGTATGAACGAGGGTGCAGGGTAATGAGGTGAGGAAGAGAATGAACAGTAACAAGGGAAAAAGGGCGGGTAAATGTGTTATAACTTGGGGGTTTTGACTGGGTTTGACTTACCCGGGTAAAAAGGTTAAAAGGGTTGGGCCGGGTGGATGGTATTGGGCCGGGTTGTGTTTGTTTATGTTTATTAATGAAAAGAGATAACGACCGTTATCTCTTTAATGTAAAAGAGATAACGGTGTTAGGGTTTAGGGACTATTTTTGTTAATGGTTAACATGGGAGGGTATTTTGGGGATTTCTCTTCTTGTTTTGACTAATGGTTGACCATAGTTGACTTTTTGACTTCCTTGATTACTTTTGACTGAAGCTTGACCATTTTCCCGGCTTTTTGTGTGCTCTTCCGTTCTCGTGTCCGTATTTGCCCGTTTTTGATGGTTTTCTTGTGATTTTTGATATATCCGTACCTGCACACACAAAACACAAAAACAAGTATATTTTTGCCATTTTAAGTATGTTTTTAGTTTAATTGGGCTATTTTAGGTATAAACGGATATGTGTATTTTACACTTATCAAGCATCTATGGCCATAATGAGAGTTGATGAACCATCCACTTACTGTTTAGAACCTCCATCAGGGACACCATCCACTTACTATTTAGCACCACCATCAAGGACACCACCACTTTTACCTATACCATTACCTACATCATCACCACCCTTGCTTCTACCCTCTACTGACTGTAGAGCGGATGTTCCCGAGGTTACGTTACCGCCTCAGAAGAGGTTGTGCATTGCTCCCGATCCCAGGTATGAGATCAGGGAGAGCACATCTGCTCCTACTGCTAGGCCTACTAAAGGCTTTAAAGCAGATTATGATTTTGTTGGCATTATAGATGCTGAGATTAGGCGTGACCTGGATAGGGAGATAGGTTACATTACATGATTACTGATGTTTGGGAGGATCCAGATGAGATTTTAGAGGAGATACCAGCGACTGATGTGGCCGAGTTTATAACACCCCATGTTTTAGGATCATTGTACGACGTCAATAAATTCACTATTTATTTTTAGTATTGTACGCGTTTGCTTTTAAATCGTAATCGTTAAGTTAAATTGCGTAAGCTAAAAATTATCATTCAATGTAAACGGGCATCAAACAATTAAATGTTTACATCAAGCAAGTGTTAAGTAATTATTTTGAGGATAATTATTAACTTTGTTCATTTTATTTTTATTTATTTCGTAAAGTGTTTACGTTTCATGATAAAATACGTTTAGGCATTCCCGGAACCACCAAAACTTTTCTACGCTTCAACAAATACCCACAATTGTACCCAATACTTAAAATTTACAAAATTTCATCATATATATCTATATATGGCCAGATAGGGAGATGAGAACACAAAGATATTATCTAGTTCAAAACACATTCCTTGATTTCATGGGATGATCTCATTCTTAGGGAACCAAGAGCTTTTTTTCTTACTAACCCTAATAGTATTTGACCAAGACTTCCCTAGAAATCCTCCTTTTGTCCTTGACTAGAGTCCTAGAAGTATATAAGGTAAGCAACTAGATAGAGAACATACACTTCATTTCCTTAGCAAAAATTTCACACAATCTCTCTTGTGCTCTCCTCAAAACCTACGGCCGACCACAAAACACCTAAATAATCCATACAAAATTTATATTCAATATATACAAGTGTTCTAGCAACATATCTAAGGCATACAAAGAAGGTTTGAAGGCTTGGTTTAGTGTTTAAAAGGGTTAAGTAAGGAAGGTTTAAGATTATGGTTTTCTTTAGATTAGAGTTTTGTAAGACTTGGAAGCTAGGGTTTGTTTGCTAAACAAGGGTTTAGACATTGTTATTCATCATCTTATATCATACCAAGGTTATCTAAAAACCTTAATCTCTTTACATTCATGATTTTATGCATATATGATTTTCTATAGTTAATCACCATCTAGGAACTTATTAACTTGTAAAATGGATTTTTATACTTGTTTGTGATTTGGTATACTTTCACATATGTTATATGGATGTTAATATCATGTAGGAATGGAAGCATAAGTAATGTACAAGTGTGGTTTATGTATAAAAAGTGTATATAAACAAGTTACCTAAAAAGTGTACTTATTAAAGTTTATGAACAAATAAGTATGTAGACTTATGGATCATGTGATTCTTGGATAATATTTGGACAAATGATGGACTAAGGGCCCTAAGTATGTAAGACTTATGGAGTTAAGTGTTGTAATGGACTTGTAACAAAGTTGCTAAACTAAAAAGTTACAAAAACAAGTTTAAACACATTGTTACCAAAAATATCAAAACATTCTGTTTTAATTCGAAATATAACATATTTATTTTATATTTTTATAAAATACTACATGTCATGAGGTTTCCAAAAATGTAAAAAACTCGAAAAACCGACAAACTTATAGAGATAGGATTTAAAAGCAGAGACCTACGAACCACAAAATTGAAACTATACCTAATAATGAACTAATTTTCTTAAACCTTGATACCCTCTTTTTAGAATGCGTTAAAAAGAGAACTGATAAGAAAAAATACATGTGCAACTCTTTAATATTATAACAACATCTGTAACGTAACCCACAGTCACAATTAAAGATCACTAAATGTAATAACCACTAAAGTAAACTAATATAAAGAAAACATTTACTCATGTTCACTTTAAAACCCACTACATATAAGATCAGTTATACACTATAATGCGAAGAGCTGTAACCTGGTATACATGTGAATAGAAACCATTGTATCTAGTTATGATAAAAAAAACATAAATCCAAATCATAAGTTTGTCACCGCTCAAAGAGACTTTTACAAAACTAAAACAAGAAAAAATTAAAGGGTGGCCAGATAAAATGTAGGCATAAAACCCAACACATGATTCAAATAAAGGCATACAAATCTCGAAAAGTAGACACCGTTTTCCTATAAAATGGACGTAAACACAAAAAGACTGAAAACATATATAAGCAATCTAAACACATATGCACAATTCAAAACATATATCATTACATACTCTTGAAGAATATCATTAGGTAGAATAAGAAAAACCTAATTTCTATCTCGTTTAAAGTCTGACTGGAACCCATGTGAAAGACTAAGGAACTTACGGAAAGGTCTAAATGCCAAATCCATCAACCCACTCAAATAACACAGAATGTGATACTTCATGTGCACGATAATTGCAAACGTGAAACAAAAAGCTTACATAAAAAAGAACACTAACCACTAAAAAAGTTTTGAACTTAATAATGCTTTCTATACATTTCACCCTATAAAAACATGAAAATATATTTGCTCGTTTTTGTGTCACGGCATCTACATGTATATCTATAACCAAGGATAAATATCATATTAACAAAAACCACAAAACATAGGTTCAATTACTGAAGAACACAAATGTTTTTCCAAAGGCCACATATAGTTCCGTGAAAGAACTTAAAAGTTCAACTAAACAATAAATTACACTACACCAAACCCAACATATAGCAACTTAAAACATATAAAAATCTAATCTTTATCACAGTTAACAACATGTTTAAACATTCTAGTTTACGGTTTTATTAATTTACGGTTTTATTAATTATCGATAAAACCTTTAACAATGATATAAAAAATTACCTAAAACATTTAAAAACGGCACGAGTGAAACAAATCGAGAATAGTTGTCAGATCCAAAGAAAACGTCGGAACGCACCGATAATGAGGGCCTTTACACTTGATCGGATATGCATGTATGATCTGAGATTTGTACGATTGATATAAAATCAGCAAACAACAGCAAACAAACTAATTGGATCTGAAAAAATAAGGGTTGGTTGATTGGAATATCTGAGATTCGCGAGAGAGTGATTGTTTGACTTTAATGATTTGATATAAAAACCAATTTAGCCCTGATAAAGTGGGACAGTTTTGTGAAAAAATTAGAACCAACTTACTATACTAACCCTCCACCATTTACAAGATGATATATAAAGTTGTATTTTATTACCTTTATGCCACTTGAAATTTTAACCATTGATCAATTTATTTAATAGTTTAGATTGGTTCTCGCAGTTTTCGACATTCATTTGGTTCTGAAAAGTATATATATATATATATATATATATCTTTTAAGAGTGAAATTTCCTTAGGGAATTTTCTTAATTGCTCTTTTAGAAATATTATATTAGTATATTTTAATTGATGTAATCATGCATAGAGAGTGGTAAGTAAAATCACGCGGACGCGATAATTGGTGTGATTATAATGGCCATCTTTGCCCTATATAGTGCGTGTTTGCCATTGAATTGTGTGTATAGTCGCAGGTAGCGAACGTGATTTTGGGAATATCTTGGTGGAATATGTGTTTTAATATGTTGGCTAGTTTATGCATGTTCGTATCGAACCTGGTCGATGAGTAATCGATTGTTCGTATTCTTCTCGTTATATAGTATATATATATATAATATAATATTATATAGATATATATAATTATATATTATATTATATATATAATAAATAAGATATAGGGGGACTCTATTTTTCAGCAGACAAATTTAATGCGAGAACCGCTGATAACTCTCAAAAACCCCAAACATGCAAAGAATGCACGCCTTCAATAATTGTATTTTACACATATATTCTAAAATTAAACAAAATAATTTTTTAAAAAAACATATTTTTTTTTCAAAAGAAATTTGATGAGAAAAAAAAAAAAATTGGGGAAAAAAAAAAACCCTTACTAAATTTTCTTTGAATATGCACACTTTCAAACAAAAAAATTATATTTCTAATTTCTCATCAAATTCCTTAAAACAAATATCTTTTTTTAAAACATATTTGTTCTATTTACAATAAAACAGATGTGCACAAATACCGATTCTTGAAGACGTGCTGTATGTTTTTGAGAGTGCTCGCAGTTCTCGCACTTATTATGTTGCTGAAAATAAAGTACACATGGATATATTATATATATAATATATAATAATAATATATATATAATATATATATATTTATATATATATATATAATATAGATCTATTATATATATATAGTATAGAGATATATATAAAATATATATAGATATATATATATATAATAATATATATATATATATATATATATATCCAAAGTGTAACTTATTTTTCAGGACAACATAATAAGTGCGAGAACGCGAGAACTCTCAAAACATACATGCACGTCTTCAAGAATCGCAATTTGTGCACAAATGTTGTAAATAAACAAATATGTTTAAAAAAACATATTTGTTTTATAAGGAAATGTGATGAGAAATTAGAAATATTCAATTTTTTTCTTTGAAAGTGTGCATATTCAAAGAAAAATTTTGTAGTTCTAAATTTCTCATCAAATTCTTTTGAAAAAATATTTTTTTTTTTAAAAACATATTTGTTTTAATTTAGAACATATGTGTAAAAATACAATTATTGAAGGCGTGCATGTATGTTTTTGAGAGTTCTCGCGGTTCTCGCACTTAATTTGTTGCTGAAAATAAAGTCCCCCTATATCCTTATATAAGATATATAGTAAATATAGATATTATATATATATAGATATATATATATATATGATATTAAAATATAACGAGAAAATACGAACAATGATTAATTCAATCGACCAGTTCGATACCTGAACATGCATAACTGGCCAACACATAAAACACATATTCCACCAAAGCATATTCCCAAATCACGTCGCTACCTGCGACTATCCACAAATTTCTCAAGGGCAAACACGCACTACTATAGGCAAGCAGGGCCAATATAAATCAACCAATTATCGCAACCCCTGATATTTTACTTACACTCTTCTATGCATGATACACAATAAAAAGATATACTAATATACATAGTTCTAAAAGAGAATTAAGAAAAGTCCCCTAAGGAGATTTTCACTCTTAAAAATAGATATACATATAAATAGTATATAGTGTGAGGTTCTTTTCAAACAAAAGAATGTCGAACTGCATGAACCAATCAAACCATTAAATAAATTGATCATGGTTAAAAGTTTCAATGGCATAAAGGGAATAAAATACAACTTTATATATCATCTTGTAAATGGTGGAGGGTTAGTATAGTAAGTTGGTTCTAATTTTTTCACAAAACTGTCCCACTTTATCAGGATAATTGGTTTTTATATCAAATCATTAAAGTCAAAACCCGATTCCCTATCTCTCGAATCTCAGATCCAATCAACCAACCCTTATTTTTTTCAAATCCAATAGTTTTGTTTGCTGCTTGTTTGTTGAATTTTATATCAATCATACAAATCTCATGAACATACATGCATATCCGATCAATGTGTAAAGCCCATCATTATCGGTTGCGACCGGCTTCTTCTTTGGATCTGACAACTATTCTCGATTTCGTTCACTCGTGCGTTTTTAATGTTTTAGGTAATTTTTTATATCATTGTTAAAGGTTTTATCGATAATTAATAAAACCGTAAATTAATAAAACCGTAAACTAGAATGTTTAAAACAAGGGTGTTAACTGTGAAAAAGATGAGATTTTATAGTTTTAATTGCTAGATTGTTGGGTTGTGTAGTTGTAATTTATTGTTAGTTGAACTTTTAAGTTCTTTCAACCGAATATAGTGGCTTGAAAATGTTTGTGTTCTTAGTGAATTGAACCTGGTGTTTGTGTTTTTTGATTATATGGAATTGTAACTAGGTGAGAGATATACATGTAGGATGGCCGTGACATACAACACGAGCGAATATATTTTTCATTTTTTATAGGGTGAAATGTAAGAAAAGGCATTATTAAGTTCAAACCTTTTATAGTAGGATAGTGTTCTTTTTTATGTAAAGCTTTTTGTTTCACTTTGCAATTATCGTGCACATGGAGTATCACATCGTGTTTATTTGAGTGGTTGATGGAGTTGGCATAGACCATTCCTGTAAGTTTCCTTTAGTTTTTCACAAGGGTTCCAGTCAGGCCTCTAAACAGATAGAAATTAGGTTTCTATATCTACTATGAATCTTCATGAGTATGGTAGTGCAGATGATGTTTTTGGAATTGTGGCATATGTATATTTAGATTGCTTATATATGTTTTCAGTCTTTTTGTGTTTACGTCCATTTTATAGGAAAACGGTGAGATTTGTATGCCTTTATTTGAATCATGTGTTGGGTTTTATGCCTACATTTTATCTGGCCACCCTTTAATTTTTTCTTGTTTTAGTTTTGTAAAAGTCTCTTTGAGCGGTGACAAACTTATGATTTGGATTTATGTTTTTTTATCATAACTAGATACAATGGTTTCTATGCACATGTATACCAGGTTACCTCTTCGCATTATAGTGTATAACTGATCTTATATGTAGTGGGTTTTCAAGTGAACATGAGTAAATGTTTCTTAATTAGTTACTAGTGGTTATTATATTTATTGATCTTTAATTGTGACTCATGGGTTACTGTACAAATGTTGTTATAATATTAAAGAGTTGCACATGTATTTTTCTATATCAGTTCATATTTTAACGCATTCTAAAAAGAGGTAATCAAGGTTTAAGAAAATAGTCATTATAGTTTTAGTTTCAATTTTTGTAGTTCGTAGGTCTCTGTTTTAAACCCATCTCTAAAAAGGATTTGTCTACATTTTTGCGTGTCCGTAAGTATTTGTAAATGTATCAAAAAGATAATTGTAAATGTGCTAGAAGGTTTTGTGTACTATTGTGTTTCCTGGTACATATATGCTTCAGAAACCTCTATACAAGAATCAAGTTGCTGATAACAATCTTAGTTTAGTGCTTGGTAAGTTATAAATGCTTGTGTTATATTGTAATATGCTTGTTCTTTAACTTTAGTAATGTCTATAATGTGTCTCGTATCATTACGATAACATGACGACAACAAATGGTCCTGGGCAACTGAGGCATACGCCGCACTAAATTAGTCCCGATAACGGACAAAACAGAATGCACACGTGCTTTTGTCTCTTTCACATGCATTTAGCTTATGAACAAATTCTTATGCTTCCTTCATAATTAAGAGCAGCAAGTAGTATTATAGTTTTTCATATTATAATAAGATCTTAAATTCATCATGACGAAGGTTTTTACATTTAAGTAACTATGTTTGAAGATGTTTTTTTCTCTTGTCGTGTTTTTCATTTCTTGTATAATTTGAGCTTTCTACTTTGTGTCTTTGGTTCCAATATGCATGCTTGAGAAACCAACTCTTTTTATCTTTAATCTTTCAATTAAATGTATGAAGATATGATTTTGAAAATGTTTGTAGATTGTTTGTGATGGTGACGATATTCAAGATGGAAAATATCACAATGATGTTTGAATTAGATCGTATCAAACTCAGACGAGGAAGACGAGAGATATACATGTACATACATCAACAAATCATCTGATAGAGAGACTATGAGCGAGTAGACATGGGCACGCTTAATGACAATGCCCCCGACAAAGACTATGACCATGGATAAATGTCACACTTTAAGCTAATGCACCCGATAAAGACATGACGATGGATACATGTGCATGCTTTAAAAAATAAGGCAATAGCGAAATAATGTGCACACGCGTACATTAGTATCTAAATTTTATGTTATCTTAGATTTCACATGTTAATAGAATTTGCGGATTATACAATTTATTGTGTTAATAGAATTTGCGGATTTCACAATTTATTGTGTTAATAGAATTTGCGGATTACACAATTTATTCTGTACGTTTTGGTACAATACATAAACGAATACTATACAAAAACAAACTGATCCAAAAATATCTTTATAAAATATGTTTCTAAGCTAAAAGGCATAGGTACACGCTTTTTTGTACAAATAAATTCTTTATGTCAAAATTCTTTTTCCAAATACAGTCACAATAAAGTAGGTATTATCAAGTGCAAAAATTAAAAATAAAATAAAATATTAAATCAATAAATACGAATGTCAAAAAGTCTCCAAAGAATTATTCCAAAAATATACCAAATTTATAATTTAACTAGTTTTACCCCTATGAATTTAATTAAAAAGTATTAAAAATGAAAAGAGAGTGAAGCTGATCCAGATTCTGGATTCTCGCAGTTCTCGACATTCATTTGTTTCGAAAAGACTCACCCTAATATAGAATATATATATATATATATATATATATATATATATAGAATATTAATTCGTATATTCCACCGGGAAGTAGGATCACCCTCTTTCCCCAACGACTTGTGAAATTAAACCACGTTTTAGCTCGGATTATGATTTGAATGAGAGAAATGATATTTTTGATTATCTATAACTACTAAATAAAATCTATAATTAAAATAAACAATTAAAAGCAATTAAACACTTAAACTAATTAACGGGAGCAACTAAAAGCGACAAATAAGCAAATACACTAAAATTAACTCCTAAAAATGTAAACTAAATTTCTAAACCTAAAATAGGACAAAAGAAAATTTTAAGAAAAAGAAAAACATTTTTTTTATTATTTTTGAATTTATTATGAATTAAAAACTATTTTAATCTATAAATCCCCTAAAAAAGCAATTAAGTTTCAAAAAATCTTAGAAAAATGATTTTAAACTTAGAAAAGTCAAAAATATTATGAAAACTATTTTTAAAATTAAAATCCTATTTTTAAACTTAAAATTAAAATCTCAAAAATGAAAATTAAAATCTAAAAGGTGTAAAAATGATTTTACTGAATGTAAACCTAAAGCATTTTTTTATAAAACTAAAAACTATTTTTTTTGAAATTTTCTGAAACTTTTTTCGTATTTTTATGAATTTCTAAAATTAAAGCTGTTCGAAAATCTAAAAAACCAAACTAATTAATGAAAAATTTGAAAAATTCAGGAAAATCTATGATGCAACAAAGATCACAGAAAAATAAAAAAAAACTCCCAGCTTAACAAAAAAGCCGAAAAAGCTTTATAAGCTACGACTTATATATAAAAAGCTTAAAGAGGAAAATGACTATAAGTATTAATTGGGGGAAACAAATTACTGGATGAAGCATTGAAGCAAAGTTAACACCGTTGGGTCCTTTGAGGGAGAGGTCGAGGGTTTCTAGTATGGCAACACACCACTTTTTGTGCAATTTTTTTATTTTTCTTTTATAAAAAACTAATTGATTGTAACTGAAAGAAGCAACTTGTAGACACTTTTTATTAAAAACAATATTAACTAAACTTACTAATAAGCTCTAAACCAGCTTAACAAAAAGCTGTTACATAACTAAGCTTGAGCTCATTTTTTCTTACTTTCTACTAAAGGCATGCACAATGCTTAATATAAGCATATTTTGAAAACAAAAGTAGTTCTAAGAAGCTACTGATGTGCAAAGCTAGGAGTGATAAGCTACTTAGGCTACAAACACTTGATCCTAGCTGAAACTTAAGATCAAAAGAGCAAACTCAGGATGAAACTCAATAAACACAAAATCCAATTAAGCTGAAAGACTCATTAAGCTAAACTAAACTTTAAGCTCTTAAAAACTTATCTATCTACTTATTAACTACTAACTTAGAACATAAAATCAAACACCTTAAGCTAAAAATCAAAATTTAAAAAAGCTAATTAATAACCTACTATTTTTGGCTTATTGAGTTTTTTATTATGACTTTAAAAGTAAATGTACTAAGCAAATAATCTTAAAAAATGAAAATAAGACTCAAATTATATGAAGCTAAGTAAAAATTATAAGCTACTCTGAAAATGAGACACTAAAAACCCAAACCAATTTTTTAAAAAGAAGCTTAAAGAATCAAGCAGCCTCTAACTGCAGTTGAGAACTGCTGATCTAATGGCTAGGTGCAAAAAAATATATTCTGCAGGTACCAAGAAGGTAATCCGTCACTATGATGCTTTACTTTGGTGACAAATAACACAACTCAAACAAGGACTTAAACTTACATAAGCTTGGATCCAATTTAGCAAGCAAAACTTAAGCTACAAATTCCCCTGGTGCTGAAACAACTAGATTAAGCCCTAACTTTTTAATTTTTGAAAACTAACTTTTAAAAACTCTTTTCCTATTGGTTATAAGAGAAATTTAAGCTGACTCAAATAATTTGCACAAAAACCTTTGACTTTTGAGTCAAAACAGCTAATGCCAACACTCCTTAAGGAATTGACAGTATTTTATTTGAGCTAAGGATTTTGAAAACTACTTAACAAGTCTTAAGTACCTATGAAATCGAGCTTATAACTAACTTAATTAACATAAATCCACAACTGAATAAGCTAAATTCTAAGATCTACACTATAAACTACTTATTTTTTATAGATTTTAAGACAAAAATGGAAACTACTATGATCAATACTATGCTTAACTAAAAACAGATAATTAAAGATGCAAAATAAGATTAAGCTAAACTCAAATACAACTAATGAATCAAATAAGCACAAATGATAAACTAATAAGCAGAATAAGCAAAATTTATGTTAGAATCTAAGAACATAAAAGTAAAAGAGAGACTGACTTGACCCGTAGCTTATCAAAGGCATAACTGGCTCTAAGCTTATCTACTACCAGGCTTATCATAGATAAGCCAGTAATAGTCCATGAGAGCTCTTCCAAAGCTAGCTCTCCTTCCATAGCTTATTTATCCAAAAGCAAAGGTAAATAGGATTAACTGATTTTATAATTTAAATATTTATTAAGACTGAATTAAACAAGCTCAATCACTAGCTTATAGACTAGTGAGAGCTGAAAATGAGCTTATGAGGGCTTGTGACATAGTAGCTTAAAGGTTGAAAAGGGAAAATGAGAGCTTATGAGTAAAATTCAAAAGAGCTTATGACAAAATAGAACATTAAAAAAAGGAAAAATATTTCATTAATTAAACTTGATTACATTACTTAAAAAGGGAAATTACAAAAGCTGAGAGTAAAATTACATAAGCTAAAAAGGAAATTTTAAACTACACTAAAATGCTACTCACTACTCTTCTGGGTGTGTGTGAGGTGAGGTCCTTTTATAGTTGCTGAGAGAAGATTCTAGTCCCTTGCTTGCATCACTAATCTCTGCCATTCAATTTTTCTAATCATTGGATCATGATTTAGAGCCCTTGGATCATGATCTTTTTCCCACGGATTGCCAAGCTGTCATTCCTTGACGTGACAACTTGTGCTTGTTTTGTGAGTGAAAATAGAGTAAAACCCACCTCTCCTTGTGCTTTCTTCATAGCCACGTGACCTTCTAGCTTGAGTGATCTAATGAGAGCTCTTGATTTGACTTATCTCACCCTGCCAGCTTGATGTAGACCACTTGGATTGTCGTTTGTACCCTTCAATTTTGAGAAGCCCTTTGTTTTGACTGCTAGGTGAAACGAAAGAGATTATGAATAGTAACCATGGTTTTGGCGCCTATTTTAACTGAAAAGAGTTAATTCGTTTTAAAGTTTGGGCTTATTGCACTTTTGGTCCCTCTGGTTATTTAGCACAAGTGTAGTGTAAAATGAGTTATAGGAATGACAGAAATGGTCCTTGTGGTTATATGAAAAGGGAATGGGCTAGGGTAATGGGCTTTAGGGTTTGGGCTTTTGGATCCAGGTAAGGTTTTGAAGGTTTAAGGCCCATTTAAGGGTAGGACAATTATGTAACCTTTTGGAAAGTTGAGGGACGTAAATATAATTGTGGTTTTTTGGCTTTTTATGTTGACTTTGTTGACTGAGAATTACCAAGAGTTGACCACAACTTGACTTTTATGACTTTCCTGCTTTTGGCTTTTGCATCATCTGGCTCTTTTGTGCTCTTCCGTTCCTCGTGTCGCGTATATCCTGTTTTTTGATGGTTTTTCTTTGTATTTTTGGATATATCCGTACAGTGCTCAACACCAAAACACAAAACAAGTATATTTTGCCAATTTTTTTTTTAGTCTGTTTTGGGTCATTTAGGGTCATTTTTGGTGTTAACGGATATGTGTATTTTACACTTATCAAAATTCTCCAAACTAAACGATTGCGTGTCCTCACGCAATATTACATGCCTTATAACCAAATACCTCGAAACTTCCCCAAACTAAACCTTTGAAAAGTAGCAAAGATTTTTGTTGAGAGAGCTAAGAGATCACAAGTTATAAAACACCCGATTTCCCATTTTCAAAGATTTTTTTATTTTTTTATGATTTTTTAATAATTAACTTCCTAACTACAACTATATTCTTGTGTTGACATAAATGTATTGTTTTCATTACCTTGTGGTAACTTTAAGGATTATAGAACAAAAAGCACAATTAAGTGTCTAAAAGATAACTTCATCATTCCCGATTTTTCACCTTTCCCATGCTAAGCTTAAAAAAAATCACCGTTAAGTACGAGCTAAGATGCTAAGACTACTTATAATTACAACTTGTGAATTTCTCTTCCTGACATAAATCATATATAAAAGTGTGTGTGCTCAAATTAATTTAAACCATTAAATCCACATATTTAGATAGTTAAAATCCGACCAAGCTTTACACATGGGCCTTTTGGGCTAATATGTTAATCACTTAGTAAGATCACAACTCAAAGCAAACAAAAACCTCCTTAGCTAAGACATCGTTGGTTCACTTGTCCCATTAATGACTTTCTTCTCTAGCAACCCACCGTCATCGGAAAATGCTAAGGGCTTGTGACACCGCCATCCGGAGAACAATAATCGAGACCAATGAAACTCCGATGAAAAAGCCTTGTAGACTTTTGCAAACTTTAGATTCAAAAATTACCTTGTTTTAGAAAAGGGGAAACTTTTACTTTTGATTTTCTAACTTGCAACATTATGTATTACATTACATTATTAAGGCTAGAAATGGTATCACTTTCGTTCCACACACATCGCCACGTCCTCTGACAAGAGCTCGTGTACTTTTATATACCAACCCTAAATCTTCAGCCTCCATTCTTTCTTTCGATGTCACAGCGGGGGAGCGAACCGAAAAATACCCAGGATACTTTATTGCGATGGAGTTTGTATATTAATTATTAACATTTAAGGATTTATAACTTGCATCCTTCAACTACATCATTTTTTTATGAAACTTACTAATAACACATTATTTTTGCAAATAGAAGAATTTCTTTTTAGAAAACCAAAGTATAAACTTGAACTAAAATTCTTATTTACGCAACGATGTTGACTTCATCTTCGATAAAGCTTTTTTCTCCTAAATAATGTTGAATAACTTTTAAGAGTAAAACTCTAATTTGTAAAAATTAAAGAGAACACGTATAATTAATCATTTTAAGAACTCCGGGGAAGAAAAACCACAAGTTCTTAGAAGCCATTAAATTTCCTAATAAACTATTTTTAGCCATCCTAATTCGTAATCAACACTATCATCTCTTATCTTATGCAATTTAAAATCTCTAATAAAGAAAATTCCAAATACTTAGCCTATAATATAAAATCCAACTCGGCATATTTAAAATCTACTTGAGATTAGCACAAGTCTTCATTTACTAATGATTTCAAGTCTAGCATGTTTAAAGTCTACATGAGACTAGCACAAACTATCATCATTAATTGTTAAGGGAGAAAGCTAGAACTCTACACGTTCGATTGGGTCAAAAATTACTTCTTATTCTTACCAACGGAAAACCTACATTCGTGTCTTAACACTTTTTTTTTAAAACAAATAAGATCTTAAAAATTAAAATTTTTTGCTATTTTTGTGGGAAAACGGGTACGTGAGAACAAAACAATAAGCAGGTAACATCAAATCGATAGATTCCCTCCCCAAACTAAAATGAAACATTGTCCTCAATGTTTAAGGCCGGGTTCTACGAAAATCTAAGCCGTTTATGAATTATGCAAAGATAAACGTGAATCGATAATGATGAAAGGATATCGGATCTCCCCAAACTAATTTCAAACAAAGGATGAGAAGCTCGAGTGAAACAGAATACAACACCGGACACGAGAGTCTTCAGAAATTGTTGGGTTAATCCTGCAAAAATGCACAAGTACAAACAACAAGAAACGAGAAACCGGAAGAGTACAAGCCTCAACACATCACAACACATTTAGAAATAGAAAAGGATAGGCATGGGGTGAACTCCCACGAAGCGCTTGTGTTTGTTTCACCGCGAGTCCGCAAGCTCCGACGCGGTCCCCTGAATTAATTCGTGCTTAGGAGAGCAAAATGGAAAACTTTCATTGAACATGCCACTGGCTTAAAAAATGAAATGTGACGATGCCGGGGTCAAAAACAAAATTCTCACTCCTAAAGGAGAAAATTAAAGGTGATTCCTCGGTGTAAGTAAAATATGGAAGAAAAGTCCAAATGATCAAATGTGAATGAATTGACATCTTAATATTTAGAGGTAACGTCTTCTGCTTTAGTATAGATCTTCATTTAAGCACAGCATTTCTTCATAACCAATTGGGCTCAAATTCAAAAATCAACCGTGGTCTGCGGAGGCAGAAGGAATGATGGTTCTTTGAAAACTAAAAGAGTCCCAGAGAGGAAAAGTTCTCTTTTAAATCTCTCCAATGTACCAGATTTTTATCATGAATAGCAGATAAACTAGTATACCTGGTTGTGAATACTTGTTCCTCGTTTTTCCAGAGAATTCATGGTAATATTAAGCCGACAACTCCGCAGTGAAAGGCGAGTCGGAATCTAACAAAGGAGGTGGTAAAAATACTTGAGTTGTGAATCAAGTGCAACGGTTAAGGTCCTTCGTAAATCCTTTGGTTTGGAAAAATGATCATTAAAATCAATGTGGAATTATCAAAAGTGATTCTAATTGGCATGACAATGGTCATTGATGTGGAACAGCAACTTGAAACCTTCGTCTTCTTTTTCCTGATTTCTTCAACGTCTTGAGACGAGAAAGGAGTTTTGTTTTGATGTAATTATGTTGCCAAAGACAAAGTATCTTTTTCCGAATCGAATTCGATTCCATCATTTTCCATACAAATCTAACCAACGAAAAAAACATGGCATTTTCCATGAACAAAACCTTCTCTCCGGTGAAGTAGGGAAAGTATGATTCACTTGAAACTTCAAGTGAGAGGGAGGGTAAGATCAATTCCCGGTGGAATCGAATCTCTTTCAAGATAAGCTTAAATTCACTTTCTTCCGGTGAAGTAAGTGTGAAGGAAGAAGAAGACTTAATCTCGACATCCTTATCGTTCTCTTCAAAGAGAGGATTCACGTTGCTAGATTTGAAGTTATCATCGAATTCAAAAAGAGGATTTGAGTAAACTTGAAAATTTTCTTCATGCAAGTCCTCTTAATAGTCGAATCATCATTACCCGGTGGTAACGAATCAAGAGGAGCAAGTTCATCGGCGAACTTCTCAAAATATTCACTAGTCTTCTCCGGAAAGAACTAGGAGAAGGATCATGCAGAATGATAGTGGTACTGCCACTAAACGATCATCTTTTGAGAAATCGAATTACAAAATGGCAGAACAGAAAAAAAGGCTATTTATTGTTTTTTCTCAGATTTATCGGCATACATAAACAGGTCTTCCTTTCCTACTCTTAAAGTTAATGTTTCTTCGTACAAATCAATGAGAGCTTTTGCAGTGCGAAGGAAAGGTCTTCCTAAAATAATAGGCACTCTTGGGTCGGGTTCAAAATTAACCACCACAAAATCTGCAAGAAAAGTAAAACCATCAACTCTAACTACAACATCCTTGGCTATACCCATTGGGTGGGTAATTAAACGATTGGCAAGCTCGAGTGTCATTCGAGTAGGAGTCAAAGCTTCAAGCCCAAGTTTTTTGTAGATAGAATGAGTAAAAGGTTCAATGCTAGCTTCCAAATCGGCTAAAGCACTAGTCCCATCGAGTTCTTTTAAAGCACATGGGATAAGAAATTTTCCCGGATCTTCGAGCTTCTCATGAACTTTGTTCATGATGATGGCGGAACATTCGGCATTCACGGTTGTGATGGCGATCTCTTCGAGTATCGCTTGTTTCCTTAGCAAGACCTTAACCATTTGTTGAACGTTTGGCATTTCGACAGAGCATAGTTCAATCCAATCTCGAAACGGAGTTTGTTTGAACATCTTCAAAAACCGCTAGGTTGAGCAACTTGGTTTATCGTTCCTCACACTTTATCCTCTCGGGGTATGGAAGTTTAGAGGTAATAGGTCTGGAGAATGAAATCGTGAATTCAACATTAACGGTGGGTTCTTGTCTTTTTGGTTTGGAATTTCATGAAAATGGATTCTTCTTTTTGTCCGGAGTGGGGACATGGCGGTATTTTCCAATTTGGTTGTTGCACTTTTTCCGTTGGACGTCTCCGGGTTTTGTTCGGGTTCTATTGTGAGGATTAAAAACAAACGGTGTAGGAACAAGAGAGTCGAAGGTCCTTCAAAGTCTTACCGTTCTTGTGTGATAGCAATTAATTTGCTCACGAGGATTAGTACGGTTTGACTGGAAGAGTTCCTGAATTGAAGTAGAGGCGGAAATTTTGAAATTATGACAAAGATTTATCAACAAACGCGTGACATTTAGCCATTGATTTTGCAAATTTGACCTTGATTTTGAACATTAGTCAACACCGCATCGTTGCCTTGACGTAGTTTCAAAAGCCGTTTTTTGAAACACTTGGATTTGGGGCATAGGAGCTGATACGATGGAACTGGGTAAACCGGGGTTGATTGTTGGGTTAAAAAACTTGACCTGATTGTTTGATGTTTTGATTAAAATTGTTTCCCGGTTTTGATTCGAATTGAAAATTGTTTTCCTTGATATCGCTTGGTTTCCCGTGGTTGTTTTGAAAAAACTTTTGATTGATTAAAACCGGGTGTCTCATTTGGTTTGCCAAATTTAGAGGGTTTCTTGGTGAACAAAAATTTGCCAACGGCCGGCGTTTGTTGAATTGATGAATGTTATCATGAAAAACGGGAAATTCATCCTTGTTAACCGGACAATTTGGTTGAAATTATGGTTAGACACATGACACAAAACTTCCTCGACTGTTTTGACGGGAGCAGGAGTCGATTGTTTTTCACTAATCGCTTTCTCTAAACGGCTCATTCGAATATTTATTTTGTCTTCAAGAGAACGCGAGTTTGACGAAATTCAAAAGAATTAGAAGGAGTCAGAAGTAGAAATGGAGCATTCGTACTCACTCTTGGTTCAATTGCATGACTCTTGAATAACGAAACCTGATTTACTCTCAATAAATGCTAAACTATCACGAGGTACCTATCTAGATAATTTCCACCCACGGCGGAATCTAAAACATCTTGATCATTGGTATACAAGGAGTTGTATGTAACGTATCAAGTTTGGTGTATTTCCGAGAAACCATGATGAGGACATGACGAAATGTCCTCGAAACGTTCCCATGCTTCGTGAAAGTTTCAATTGGTTTTTTGTAGAAAAAGTGTGTTGATTTCAATTTCCTTAAGGTAAGTTGTTTTCGGAAGGAAAGAATTGGATTATGAATTTGAGACCAGATCATCCCATGTTAGAATCGATCAGGTGTTTCCCTTATCTAGCCAAGTCCGGGCTTCACCTTCGAGAGAGAAAGGAAAAAGCAAAAGCTTAATCGAATATTCGGATCATCGGGATGTCTAACGGAGAATAACCTTGTTGAAAAAGCAGAGATGATTATAGAGGGTTTGTTTAACCGTAAATTGATTACTTTATGAACAAGATTAATCAAAGTTTTGTTTAACTCAAAATTGTTAGCATTTATCGGTGGAACAACAATTGCATCTTCGTATCCCTCGATGGGAGCTTGTAACATTTGAGCCATGGTACGATTGTCGGCCATTGGAAACTCGGGTTCCTCAACAATAACCGTTGTTAATTGTTGTTGTCGACGATTTTGATTACGAGCTTGAGATCGAGTGCGCATGCACTAAAAATAAAGAAATTAAAAAGTAAACAAAAATTACACTAAATTTTTTTTAACAATCTATTTTAAACGGATACACGGAAGACAACTTAAAACCAAATAATCAACTTACTTCACGGTAGCTCTTAAAAATTTCTTCTTAAGGTGAGCCGTATTTCGTAAGTGACACAAATGGCAAGTTTTTAAATCTTTGGTTCGATTTGGGAACTTTTCATGTTTACCGGAACTTATTTATCATAATACCTCAATTGAAGGTATTATATGTTGGTGTTGTTTTACCAACTTTGTGTATTTTTTTTAAGGACAATTTTTTTATTTTATATTTTTTTTTATTATAATTATACTAAAAAGAAAAAGAAAATATTTTTTTACTTTTTATATTTTTTAATAATTTTTTAAAATTTTTTGAAATATTTAACAAAAATGAAACTTTTGAGGACGAAAGGATCTTCAAACCAAATCAACAATCGTAAACGACGAAATCTTTAACACAAGTCCCCGGCAACGGCGCCAAAAATTTGATACACCATCAAATATACGATATAATACCACAAGAGCAATTAAGAAAATTCCATAAGGAAAATTCACTCTTAAAAGATATATATATAATATATAATACGTATATTTAACCGGAAAGTATGATCACCCGGGTCGTTTCCCCAACGACTTGTGAAATTGAAACCACGTTTTAGCTCGGATTATGATTTGAATAAGAGGCAAAGTTTGATTTGATTAACTACTAAAAATACTTAAAATCAACAAAAACTAAAAATTAAGCATAGAGACAAATAGTTGGAAATCAAAATTTAATTAAAAACGCGAAACGGGGCACTAAAACTAAGGCCAAAAACCTAAATTCTACAAAATTAAACCTAATTTAAAATTTTCTTTTTAAATGTATTCTAATTGACTTAAAACGAAGTTTAAAAAAACTAGAGTGAAAACGGAGTTAAAACGAGGGTTAAAAATTGAAAACCGAGAACGGGAACGAAACCCGTTCTTTAAAAAGTGAATTTTTGCAAATTAAACCCTACGAAAATGAAACTAATTTTCCTACAAACTTTATATTAAAAGAAAATTTTATAAAAAAGATTTTTATTTTTCTGATTAATTTTCTATTTTTTATGATTTTTTAAAGTTTATAAAGAAAATAAAAGATTAAAAATACTAAACTTAGAGTAAAAATTCTAGAAAAAATACAGGAAATAGCTTATGCTATATAAATCCTAGGAAAAATAAGCTCAAAGTTGTAGCTTATAAAATAAGCCACGAATTAAGCTTAACAGCTTATTTGGCTTATAAAGCCAAAAGGTGTATAAAGGATTAATGAAAGAAAGAAGTAACGGATGAGCTATTGTAGCATGGTGTTAAGGCATTGGGTCTATAAGTGAGAGGTCGTGGGTTCGAGGCAGGCAAAGCCCCACTTTTTGCACTTTTTTATTTTTTTACTTTTATGAAAAACTAAATACTAGGACTTATAGAAAACACAAAAATAAGCTACTTTAATAAAGGAACATAAGCTAAAACTAACTATTAAGCTCAAAAACAGCTTATCAATAAGCTGTCACAGAAACAAGGTGTTTGGGCTTATTTTCACTTAAACAGCTATATTAAGCTCAAATTAAGCTCAAATTTAAAAAGAAAAAATGTTCTAGATAACTTATAAGTTGCTTAATCTAAAAATGAAAAGAAACCTAAGCTACAAACACTTAAGGCTAGCTAAAATTGAAGGTGAAAATGCTAAACTCAAGAAATTTAGGCAAAAAGCGCAAAATCTATATAAGCTCAAAAGTTCATTAAGTTGTTTCTGATTAAGAGCTTTTACAAACTAGCTTAAATACTTGTTAAATATATAACTAAATCATAAAATCAACTTCTTAAGACTAGAAATCAAAAATTTTAAGCACTAATCCTAATCCTACTGTTTTTGGCTTTTTAGGTCTTTGAGTGACTTTTGACAGCAAAATTAAGCTAAGAAAATAAGCTAGAAATGGAAATTAAACCCTATTCTATATTAAGCTGATATTACTCTATATCCTACTTGAATTTTTAAACCTAGAACCTATGATAACCTAGCTAAAATTTAAGCTAAAAGTGACAGCAGGAACAGCTTGGTTCCTGCTGGTGCACTTTGCACAAGTGCAAAGTTATAGTAGTGCAGGTTACCTAAGGGTAAACCTGCACTTAAACACACTCAAGTTGAGTGCACAAATAAATTGAAAGCAAGTTCTAAGCCTCTTAAAGCTTAGAGTAAATTTTACACAAGTGAAATTCAAAGAGAAAGTCCCCTGGTGCTGGCACACTTAAAATAAGTTCAAACTTTCTAAATTTCCAAAACTAACTTATGAAAACTCATTTCCTATTGTTTTTAACTAAAATCAAAGCTGTCTCAAAAAGGTTTGCACAAAACTTTTGACTTTTGATAGTCAAAGTGGCTTATGCCAAACACCCCTTTATCATTTTGACAGATTTAAAAAACTTCATAAAATCAAATCTATTTATCAAGAGCCTAATACCAGATGATTTTTAGCTTATAACAACCCTATCTAACATGAATTAACAACTGATTAAGCAATAATCTAAGATTTAAACTAATTTTCTACTATTTTTGGTTTTTTAAGGTTTTTAAGACAATTATATGAAAGACTATGATCTAAACTAAGAAAATCAAAAACAGATAAACAATTATGATTATTAAGCTAGATAAAACACAAATAAGCACTAATAAGCAAATTAAATAAGCAAATAAGCAGATCTAAGTTTAGAAAGCAATAAAACTAATATTTAAAGCAAGAAATTAAAGGAAAACTTACAAGGCCTCTAGCTGAACAAGAGGTACCAAATATGGCAGCTACAAGCTCCCTAGCTTATTAATAAGCTAGGGTATAAGTCCTTGGGGATCCTTCCCTTTTAGATCCCCCTTCCATAAGCTCAAATCTAATGAATTCCATGGTAAATGTAGGTTAAACTATTTTGAGGTTTAGAAAGGATTATTTCTGAATTGATTAAGCTCTATTTCAGCTTATAGACTGAAAGAGCTTATTAAGAGCTTATTGAGAAAATTTGGCTAATTTAGAGAGCTTATGAAAAAGAGACTTGGAGAGATTAAGAACAACTGAATTTCATTAATAAAAAACTTGCTTACAATACTTTAAAAGGAAAATTACAAGATTAAAAACAACATTAAGCTAGGAATTTAAAATTTAAGCTAAAACTAAATTAAGGCTATGTCCATGTGTGTGAAGAGTGAGGCTCTATTTATAGCCATTTGGTTGTAACATTTCTCATTTTTCGTGTCATTGTACAACTATATTAATGATCACTATTTATTTTAGCCCGATACGCGTTTACTACATTACTTTAGAAAGGAAAATACAAACCATTAGAAAAATTACATTAAATAACAAAAATTAAGCTAAAATAAAAGCTACTATCTTATAACTAGGTACTGTGTGTGTGTGATAGTGAGGCTATATATAGCCTGTTGATGAAGATTCTAGGCCCTTGCTTGCATCACCAATCTTTGTCATTCATTTTCCTAATCATTGGATCATGATTTAGAGCCCTTGGATCATGATCTTTTTCCTACGGATTGCCAAGCTGTCATTCCTTGATGTGACAGCTTGTGCTTGTTTTGTGAGTGAGAATAAAGTAAAACCCACCTCTCCTTGTGCTTTCTTCATAGCCACGTGGCCTTCTAGCTTGAGATAGCTAATGAGAGTACTTGATTAGACCGATTTGACCCTGCCATTGCGTTGTACTTCACTTGAATAGCCCAATGTACCCCTTAATTGTGAAAAGCCCTTTTTTTTACCCTGTGTGGTGAATTGAAGGGGACGATGAATAGTAACCATGTATTCGCGCCCTTTATAACTGAATCGGGGTAAAACAAGTTTAAACTTTGGGCATTTTGCAACTTTAGTCCCTCTCTTTGTGTTATTAAAAGTTGTAGTGTAAAACAACTTTAAGAAAAATGGCAGTAATGGGTCTTTTAGTTTTATTAAAAGGGGAATGGGTTTTGGGTTTTTGGGCTTTTGGAGACTCATGGGTATGGCCCATTAGGTTTTAGGGGACCGTTTGTTTTTTTGTGTTTTTGAAATTTGAGGGATTTTTTGGTGGTAAGACATCTGGGAGTTTGTCTTCTAGTTGAGTTGACTTTGTTGACCATAGTTGACTGAGTTGATTTCTTTTGGACTTTCTGGATTTGATTTTTTGGGACTCTCTTTGTACTCATTCCGTTTCTAGTGTCCGTGTATTGCCCGTTTCTTGGACGGGTTATCTTGTGATTTGTTGATATACCGGCTACCTGCCACACACAAAACACAAAACAAGTATATTTTTGTCATTTATAGATGTTTTGGTTAGTTTAATTCGGCGCTATTTTAGGTAATAACACGGATTATGTGTATTTTACACTTTTCAAATTCCACCGAACTTAACGATGCGTGTCCTCACGCAATATCACATGCCTTATAACCAAATATCTCAAAAAACTTCCCAAACTAATTCCTTTGTAAAGTTAGCTATGATTTTTGTTGAGAGAGCTAAGAGGATCACAAGTTATTAAACACCGAAATTCATTTTCAAAACTTTTTTTCTCTTTTTTATGATTTTCTCAATAATAACAACCTAACTACATTTATTCTTGTGTTGACATAATGTATTGTTTTCTATTACTCAATGGTAACTTGAAGGATCATAATGAACAAAAAAGCACATTTAAGTGTTCTTTAAAAAGATAACTCATCATTACCCGTTTTTTTTACTTTTTCATGCTTAAGAGTATAAATAAGATCATGCTAATTACGAACTAAGATGCTTAGACTACTTTTATAAATTACAACTGTGAATTTCTCTTCCCGACACAATATCATATATTTAAGTGTGTAGTGTTCAAATTAATTTCAAACATTAAATACACTATTTAAATAGTGAATTCCGACAAGCTTTACACATGGGCTTTTGGGCTAATATATTAATCAGATTAGTAAGATTACAACATTAAGCAAACAAAAACTCCATAGCTAAGCATCGTTAGTTTCATTGTCTCATGAACTGAATTTCTCTCTAGCTCCCACCGTTCATCGGGTATAGGGCTAAGGCTTTTGACACCCCATAGGAGACATATAATCTGAGACCCTCATGAACTTCCCGATTGAAAAAGCTTTGTAGACTTTTGCAAACCTTAGTTCAAAAGAATACCTTGGTTTTAGAAAATGAAACTTTTACTATTTATTTTCTAACTTGCAACATTATTATTACTATTTACATTATTAGGCTAGGAATCGGTATCACTTTTCTTTCGACGACACATCGGCCACGCCTCCGACAAGAGCTCGCGTACTTATTATGATACCAACCCTAAATATACATCCTCCATCCTTTCTTTTGATGTCACATCGGGAGCGAACCGACAAATGCCCATGTACTTTATTGCGATGGAGTTTGTATATTAATTATTAACACTAAGGATTTATAACTTGCATCCTTTTTATTTACTAACTACACATTTTTTTTATTTTTTTTTTAAGATACAACACATTATTTTTGCAAATAGAAAAATTTCATTTTAGAAAACCAAAGTATAAACTTGAACTAAAATTCTTATTTACCAATGATGATGTTTACTTTATCATCGATAAAGCTTTTTTCTCTGAATATGTTGATTAGGACTTTTAGAGCAAAACTCTAATTTGTTAAAAAATTAAAGACGAACACGTATAATTAATCATTTTAAGAACTTCGGGGAAGTAAAACACAAGTTATTCTTATAAGCCTTTTAAGTTTCAAATAAAATTTGTTTAGCATCCTAACTCGTATAACATATCATCTCTTATTCTTTGCATTTAAAATTTCATAAAGAATAATTCGCCCAAATACTTAGCCCCTATTTAAAATCCAATCTCGCAATGATTTAAAATCTACTTGCAGATTAAGCACAACTCTTCATTTTTATAAGATGATTCAAGTCAGCATGTTTAAAGTCTACATTGAGTACTAGCACAAAATATCATCAGAATTGTTAAGGGTAAAGCTACGAACTCTACACGTTTGATCGGGTCAAAAATTACTTTTTATTCTCACCAACGGAAAACCTACATTCGTGTCTTAACACTTATTTTTATTAATTACTAATATATTTTTTATATATATTTTTTAATAATTTTTTACTACAAATAAGATCTTAAAATTTTAAAATTTTTGCTATTTTTGTGGGAAAACGGGTACGTGAGAACAAAACAATAAGAGGGGTAACATCAAATCGATAGATTCCCTCCCCAAACTAAAATGAAACGTTGTCCTCAATGATTAAAGTCGGGTCTCTACGAAAATCTAAGCCGTTTATGAATTATGCTAAGATAAACGAGAATCGATAATGATGAAAGGATATCGGATCTCCCCAAACTAATTTCAAACAAAGGATAGAAAGCTCGAGTGAAACGGGATATAACACCAGACATGAGAGTCTTTAGAAATTGTTGGGTCAGTCCTACAAAAATGCACAAGAACAAACAACAAAAAACCAGAAAAGGATAGCTACAACACATCACAACACATTATTTAATAAAATAGAAAGAAAATGGATAAGCATGGGGTGAACTCCCACGAAGCAACTTGTTTTTGGTCACCGAGTCACAAGCTCGACTCGGTCCCTGAATTTAATTGTCCTTAGGGAGAGCAAATGGAAAATTTTCAGTGAACATGCCACTGGCTTATGAAACGTGATGATGTCGGGGTCAAAAACAAAATTCTCACTCCTAAAGGAGAAAATCAAAGGTGATTCCTCGGTGTAAGTGAAGTGTGGAAGAAAAGTCCAAATGATAAATGTGAAGGAATCGACATCTTCAACATTTAGAGGTAACGTCTTCTTGCTTTGGTAGAGATCTTCATTAAGCACAAGATTCTTCATAACCAAATTGGGCTTAAAATTCAAACATTCATCTAGTGGTTTTGGCGGAGGCAAAAGAAATGACGATTCTTTGAAAACTAAAAGAGTTCCGGAGGAAATGTTCTCATTTAAATTCTCCTCTAATGTTACAAGATTTTTATCATGAATGGCATGATAAACTAGTATTCCGGTTATGAAACTTTGTCCTTCGTATTATGAGAGAATTCAAGGTAATACTAGACTGACAACTCCTGCAGTGTAAGGCGAGTTGAAATCTACAAAAGAGAGGTGGTTAAATACTTACTTTTGGTGAATCAAATGTAACGGTTAAGTCCTTTTTCAAATCCTTTGGTTTGGAAAAATGATCATTAAAATCAATTGGATTATCAAAAGTGATTCTAATTGGCATGACAATGGTATTGATTGGAACATCACTTGAAACTTTGTCTTCTTTTCCCTTGATTTCTTCAACTTCTTGAGGACGAGAAAGAGGTTTTAGTTTTTGATGTAAGTAAGTTGCCAAGAGACAAATTATCTTTTTCCTAATCGAATTTCGTTTCATAATTTTCCATACAAATCGGACCAGCGAGAAAAAAATTGACATCTTCCATGAACAGATCTTCTCTCCGGTGAGAGTAGGGGAATTAGGATTGCTACTTAAAACTTTAAGGGTGGGAGGGAGGGTAAGATCAATTCCCGGTGGAATCGAATCTTTTTCAAGATAAGCTTCAAATTCACTTTCTTTTGGTGAAGTAAGTGTGAAAGAAGAAGAAGACTTCATCTCGACATCCTTATCGTTTTCTTCAAAGAGAGGATTCACGTTGCTAGATTTGATTTATTCATCAAATTTCAAAAAAGATGATTTGAGTAAATTGAAAAAATTTTCTTCATGCAAGTCCTTCTTAATAGTCGATCATATTACCCCGTTGGGTAACGGATAAAAGGAGCAAGTTCCTGCGCGGAACTTCTCAAAATTATCACTCGTATTTCATGGAGAAGAACTAGGAGAGAATATTAGTGGTATGCACTAAGCGGACTCGGCTTTCAAAAATCGATGACAGAAATGGCATATATGTGAAACAAAAATCTCCTTATTTTTAGTTTTTCTAGTTATCGGCATAGTAAAAATCTTCTTTTTCTACTCTTTAAAGTCAAAGTTTCTTAATACAAATCAATGAGAGCTTTTGCGGTGCGAAGGAAATGTCTTCTAAAATAATAGGCACTCTCAAGGGTCAGGTCAAACTTAACCACAATAAAATCGCATGAAACGTGAAATCATAACTCAAAACTACACCACCTCAGCTATTTTTCCTCATTTGGTGAGTAACCATTCCACTCAATTCCATAACCTATACCAACTCTACTTCTACCCCTCAACCCTCCTAATCAATAATAACTCCAATCCTAACACCTTAACAATCTCTCACCCTACACTTCACCCTCCCACTAACACAATCTAAAATACCCTCCCATTCACCTTCACAAAAAAATTCCAAACTTCAAACTCTCCAAATAACCATCATAACTCCTCCCCAACCTACCAACCTTAAAACCATTCTCACCACTCCTCAACACAAATAACCAACTCCATCTCAACCCCCAATAATCCCAACTTCCCAAACTCCTCCTATACAAACCACCAAAAACCTTCATAATAAATCCCACAAACCCCCTCCTTACATAATCTAAATTAAACACTAACACACACCCAAACCACCACATCTACATTCATAAACTCATTCCACTTACAATTCTACAACCTCACAATCACACCCCAAACACTTAAACAAATTAAAATTAAAATTTAAACCCATCCCATTCCACAAAACCAACACTTATTTACAATATCTTACAAATCCCCAAATTCAAAAAACACAAAAACCCATCATAACTTTAAAATAATTTAAAAAAATCTTAAAATCCCCCCCTTTATACTTCCCACTCTCCACTCCTTACCAACCCCTAAAACTCAAAATATTATACCCAACAAATCACCTCTTCAACTAACCTTAAAATCCATTCATCTAACATCCAACTCATACTCTTCTTCCAAAAATCCCAACAACCCCCTCAATACCCCACCACTACCCAATCAAATCAAAATCCCCAAAATCCCAATCAAATCCCCAATAAACCCCAATCACTAAATCAATCCTTCTAAACCCCACTAAAACCCCCAACCCAATCAATTTTCTACTTTCAATTCACATTAACTCCAAATTATCCCCATTATTTTGTTGTATAGTAAGTGAGAAATTTTTCGCACAAGTATACATCCAATCCATCAATAAAATCATAAAATCAATCCCAAATAATCCAATAAACTGGTGTACAGCATTTAGACCAATCCTAAAATGACCCATCCGGCTCCATATTATCCAAGATAAAATTAAACCAACTTAACAAAATCCCCAACCACCCCTTTATTACACAATCACATCCCCCAACTTCTTCAACAAATGCTCCCCTATATGACACCTCCTTTCAAATAATCCCAATCATCCATAACACCATCCCTTATTCCCCACCAACCAATACCCCTCCCAATAATCCCAACATGTTCAAATCCCCACCTATATCCCCCCCCCAACACTCATCAAACCCTTAACTCATTTACTACTCAACAAAAACAACACTCAAACACACCACTTAAATCCCCAGAACCAATTACTATACATCCGATCTTATCAATCCGTGCGCTACCACATCAAGTCCTCGTGCTCTAACATCATATCACGAGATATGTTACCTGAGCTACTACAGTGGTACTGTGTGTGTGTCACGTGAGTCACGCACTCATATCATCTCTCCACAGTGATACAGATGTACGACCTGATCATCTGGTGTATCAAGATCGTACACCTCCTTCTCTACTCCACTCCATATCTAACTTGTGTGTACAGCATAGTCTTCAAATTGACACACTCCAAATGACCACACTCATCCCACTCCCTAACAACACCTATCACTACGTGACACCTTCAGGACTGTGAATTGTACTAATCGTGATTAGACCTCACAGTATTGACCACTTAGAACTGACTTGTGATCCAGAGACCTACTCTAATATGTGAGACATCCCTCTAACGGTGCTCAGATACTCTTCACACACTGTGCTGCAAATAGAGCGACAATTACACCCACTGCACTCATCATCTATAAATAGTCATTCACACAGAGTGAACTCCCTGCCTGTAGTTACTAACTATCTAAGACTACTACCCAGCATAACAGAAGTTCTGCTCCTAGCTCTCAGTACAACATGGTAACGCAGATAGCTCACACTATCAGATCGTGTACTCTCCCACAATACCATGTCAATTCACACCCTATCGTTGCTCACTTCTCTGTGTGTGTGTCCTATCAAGCAGCAATATATTGTGTGCCGTATTCTATTCTCCCCACTCTCTCGCGGCTCGCCAGTCAACATAATTATCAGATCTAAGTATATATAATGCCGCTCAACTCTCTTAACCACCCTCATCACGTGCCTAAGTGTAACTCTCGTGTTCCTCATCCACCCCACCCATTGCACCACCCCTAATCTTGAGACACCAAACAACCTAAACTTCTGCTCTCTCACGCCTGTCCCTTCTACACACTGTCTCATCTCAATGTCGCTCCGTATGAGATTCCGCGTCTCCATCATTTGAAGGACCTACACCACTAAGTGTGTAACGAGTCCACATCTAGTACTGTCCGCTCGTCCCACTACCCTGTCTATGTACAAATATGTGACTCGCGGCTACATGAAACTCACAACTACACGGTGTGTGTGCATATCTACTCACGCACTGTCTGTCTTCACGCCTGATCGCCGCAATAAGCTCACCTACTGAGGTATACAATGCTGTACTACCACGCTGCTCCATTGTCTCCTGATTCACTCGCTATATGCTCACAGATGTATTCCCAAGTAACTTCGTGTCACTACTCCACCACACATCTTGATAGAGCACCTATTGTATATGATCAACCTCAGCCATACGATGTTGCTGACTACCTCAAGTCACGTAGTCAGTCAAACATACTGTGTGTGCACGCCATTATCACATGCTCCATCCACCCCACACCTTGCCACCTCCGACACATGTGTCTATCACACGTCCCTGTCACCAGTCATACTCATCACCAACCCCCTATTTCATCACAATCCAACTCTGAGAGAGAACTACGACTGTCGTTACGTATCCCTTTAGTCTCACTGTAGAGAATGTGTGTGTGTGCTGATGACTACAATCAACTGTTCATCTGAAGTGCGTGCTACACACACACACGTCATGCGTGTATGTCACCCCTACTCACTGTCAACCACCCAACGCTCACGTCAGACTGCCCATCGTGATACGTGCCTTCATCAAGAAGATAAGTATCTCCATATAAGAGAAATGTGTCATAAATCTGATGTCTTACTGACACCATCCTATGTGTGTGCTCTTCCTCACACCTGGACCTGTCATACCATCGTGTCCATGTTTGTTGCTCCGTGTACACTCTCTCACTAATGATAGAGACTCTCACTCCTATCTCTCCTTCCAGTACTGTCCAGTAGCCTTGTCCTCGCGCTCATATATATCCAAGTGCTCTACTCCTATGCTCATCTCTCAGATTGTGTGTACCATCCTCCCAATAACACAATATACCAAGTCTCATCTCTCTGTCCTATCAATGTCCAGTGTGTGCTTGTGAATATATAACCTCTTACTCACGCTGTAAACTCACTATGATGCATCTCTACACTATGTAGTCCCTATTGTTACTCCACTCATCTACATATCCTTGCAGCATACACTCGTACCACCGTTCATATTGTGCCTACTAGTTAGTACTATATGTAACGCTAAACATACCACTGATGTGATAAGACTAAGAATGACAACTGCTGTGCACGTGAGACCTCTGTCCATCCAAGATAGCGTATCCCTAATGAGATACAGTGTGTGATCATCACAGAGATAATATTAGAGATGCGCTAGACTCACCCATACTCGTCCCTGCCTCCACCACCGATCTCCTCACTGTATGCCACCTATCTACTCTCCCGACATCATATCTCTATGTGTATCTAACTAAGATAGTATCTCGCGCTGAGATAATCTAACTACCTCTGTGTCTACTAAATATGTGCCCTGCTATCCTCATCACTGCGTAACTATCACCTATGATATTGCCTGTGGAAACCGTCGATATCTAGCTCATCCTCTTCTTGCCTAGACCAACTCCTACCTCCACCATTCTGCCTCCATACTACTCTCGCCCTCTATCCCCTGCCATCACCACCACCACCTGTGTGTGTCACCGCGTCTAGTGCTAGTCACATACCCGATATCGTCTAGTTTGACTACCCCCTTCCTTATGTCCCCACCTAATAACTCTATCAATATGTATGCTTGCTGCCTAGACATCAGCACGACGTTACTATGCTGAGCAGATACACAGTGCACACCACATCCTACTCCGAGCAGACTTATAACAATGATGCTGAGTGTATCGAGCATAATCGAAGACAATACTCTGTCATCATAAATGAAAGCAAGCTACACTGTAGCTAGACCAGTCTCACCTCCCTTTCTATAGATGTGCTAGAGAGATGATAGATAATGTGCCGCACCTATGCAATCTCCCGCCAACACTTTTTAAAACTGCATAGTGAGTGAGTATGACTAAGTCTCGGGTGTCTCTATCATCTACACAATTTATGATAATGATAACTCGTTAATGACGTGAGAATATCGTAGACATTAAGCGGATCGTCAACAGGAAGTAGTAGAGCTATTGGCCGAGACGTTACTTTCACGTTTCTCCCATGGACTTGATAGCGACACAAGTACTACAACTAAACTAAGTATTAAGGCATACGATACCTTAATCTAGTTGTCACAACATGCGAAAAGACCTTACTCCTACCCCCCCTTTCGTACATGGGGTTCGCTATCCTGAAAAACAAAGATACAGAAGACTCCTTTAGATGTGTGATCTATAGAACGGATGAACCGTAAGGTATTAGTAATTTAGAGTGTGTAGTATCTTTGTTGGACAGTATGTCTCAGTAGTGTCTATACTTGACTAGAGATATAGAATGAGGGTTGAGTGCTCTGTTAGAGATAAGAGCATCTGTGGAAGACTCGGAGATGTGCTGAAGTGGAGAGCGGTTTAAGAAATGTGCTCTCTGAAAGAGTCCATGATGGAAGTAAAATGTGCAGAGATGCTATAGAAAACCCGTTCTTTAGAGAGATAGGAGAGCGTGACTTGCTAAATCTCTCGAGACAGTTACGATACAATGGGTAGAGAGAGACTAGAGTGACGTCCTTAGTGTAAGATGACAGATGTGATCTTGTAGAGAGAAGAGAGAAGATGTTAGTGGAGATGATAGTAGCAGTGAGTTTGATGAGCGATCTGGAGAGTAGATAGTGTTGTGTATAATAGTTGTGAGTAGTTGTTGTTGTTTGTGATGTGTATGAGATGTTAAAAAGAGTAGCTTTAGAGGATGAGTTGAGAGAGAATATCATGTACAGATATAGTAAATTGATGTATGTGAATGTAAGATGAGAGTTTAGGATAAAAGGACAGATAAGACATCGAGTTATATGCGATTCGTAGGAGAAATCCTCAGAAAAATAAGCTCTGAAGTGGTAGTTATCAAAATAAAGCCCCGAAATAAGTAGACAGCTTATTTTGGCCTTTAATAGCCAAAACAGTATAAGAGTTTTAATGAAAGGAAAAGGTAACGGATGAGCTAATGTAGCAAAGTGTTAAGACGTATGGTTGTTGAGTGTGAGGTCGTGGGTTCGAGGTTGGCAGACACCACTTTGCTAATTTTATTGTTTAGGTTCTAACAAAACTAAATATCAACCTTATTTAAAACTTGATTTTAACAACTTTATAAAATACCAACTTTTTGTCTGAAAATGAAAAATAAGCTCTGAAACAGCTTAAGTTTAAGCTGTTTACAGGAACTAAAGGTTTGAGCTTAAAAAACTTAGTTGACACTTAAAAGCTTGCACAAGCTTTAATATAAGCTCGTTTTCAAAACCAAAAGAAGTTCTAGAAAGCTAATGATGTACTTTAACTAAAAATGATAAGCTATTTAACATATAACCACTAAAATTTAACTGAATTTGATGATGAATGTAGCTAAACTGTAAAACTATGACTCAAAGTGTAAAAATTAAACAAGCTAAAAGCTTAATAAGCTCGGAGACGAGGACATAAGCTACCTTTTGAACTTAACTAATGATGCTTAAACTATAAGACTTAATCATAAAAACCTATACTATAAGCTAGTAAATCAAAAATCTAAATCATTAAGCTAATACTACTGTTTTGGCTTTTTGGAGTTTTTTTAAAAGAAAAAGCTAAATCAGACTTAACTCTAACTTAAGAAAGCTTACTTCTAATCTAAACTACTCTACTAAGCTAATTAAAAGAGATTTGACAACTTAAACTTATTAATAAAAGCTAAATAAGCCCAACAGTACTAACTTAGAAGTTAGTACTGTTAGCTTAGTATCAAACAGTCCCTGAGGGGGACTTTAGGCTTCTTTTTAATTAAGCTAGAGGATCCTTATGTAATCTGGCATTATAAAACCTTTTTTATTACCTGGAAAATTACTTAAAACAACTTTTAAAAAACATTTTGAAAATCAATTAAGCTAAGAAAAAGCTAGAAGAAAAACAAACAATAGTAACTAAGGTCACTACTGCTAGTGCAAATGGCAAAGCCACAAACAAAAATGTGCAGGTTTCTCTAAGGGAAAACTTGCACCTTCTAACTCTTTATTTTGAGTGTGTTTGAACACAATTCACACACAAACAAGCTCAATGAGCTTGGATCAAAATTTTAAGCAAACTAAGAAAAGTAAAATCTCCCCTGGTGCAGGAGCATAAAGAATAAACCTTAAAATGCTTAAAAGCTTAAACTAGTTATCCAAACCTTCTTAAATCCTTATCATATTTGATAATCAAACTTTCCTAAATGAATTTACCTAAACTTTTGACTTTTGAGGGTCAAACAAGCTTTTTCCAAACACCCCTTTAGACTATGACAGATTTTATTAAACTTAGAAATTTGAAATCTAGTGAACACATCCTAATTACCAGATTACTAACAGCTTAAAACAACCTTAATACTGCTGTTATCTGTATAGCTACCAATAGGAAATATAATTTTTCTAGGATGATTTTTGAGCATATGGTGTCAAATATTTCTAGCCCCCATAAGTTTTTGATGTACCCTCGGTTCATTCAAATATGCCTAGATATGCAGAGGAACCAACTTCAACAACACTCAAGAACATCTCATGTACCCTCTCTTAGCATTAAGGTTTTCAACAATATGAAGAGGCCTACAAAGGGATATTCAGGCTAGGAAGTTGCTTTATTTCATACTATGCTAGATGTTTCTGAACCTTCCACTTCACCTTCCAGAATCACATCTTCACCTTCACCCTCACATGAACCTTCACCTACTCACTCACCTGAACCTTCACCTACTCATTCACCTGAACCTTCACCTACTCACTCACCTGAACCTTCATTTGAACAATCACCTGAACATACCACTGCTGCAACAACATAACCATCACCAACACAACCATCACCAACACAACCATCACCTGGAGCAGAACACCATTTCCCTACACCCCATGACTCACCTCTCCATGTTGTTCACTTACATGGAAGTGATAAGGGTAGCTTGAAACTGAATGAATTGACGAATTTGGTTACCAAACTATCTGACAGGATTGAAGTTTTAGAGGATGACTTGAGGAAGACAAAGAAAACTTACAGTTCTGCATTTACTAAGCTCATTCTCAGAGTCAAGAAATTAGAGGCTAGAGTCAAGATTGGGAAAGTAAGGAAAAGAGCTAAGGTTGTCCTTTCAGAAGATGATGAGAGAAGTTTCTAGACCCTTGCTCACATCACTAATCTCTGCCATTCATTTTCCTAATCATTGGATCATGATTTAGAGCCCTTGGATCATGATCTTTTTCCCACGGATTGCCAAGCTGTCATTCTTTGATGTGACAGCTTGTGCTTGTTTTGTGAGTGCTTCCAGCATAAAACCCCTCCTCTTTTGTGCTTTCTCTACATCCACGTGGCCTTCTAGCTTGAGATAGCTAATGAGAGTACTTGATTAGACCGATTTGACCCTGCCATTGCGTTGTACTTCACTTGAATAGCCCAATGTACCCCTTAATTGTGAAAAGCCCTTTGTTTTACCCTGTGTGGTGAATTGAAGGGGATGATGAATAGTAACCATGGATTCGCGCCCTTTATAACTGAATCGGGGTAAAACAAGTTTAAACTTTGGGCATTTTGCAACTTTAGTCCTTGTGGTTGTTTTATTAAAGGGTAAGGTGTAAAAGGACTTTCATAAATGACAGAAATGGTCCTTGTGGTTTTATAAAAGGGTATTGGGCTAGGGGCAATGAGCTTTTGGATCCGGGTATGATCCATTTAGGGTATTTAAGAGGTTTAAGGCCCATTAAGTCATAGGGACCTTTTGTGTAACTTTTGGAAACTTGGAGGGTTGATTTGAAACATTTTGAGTTTTTGTCTTTTATTGGTTGACTTTTGTTGACTGAGAATTGACCAAGGGTTGACTTTTCTTGGCTTTGGCTTTGAATCTTTACAAGTTTGGGGCTGAAGTTATACAAGTTTTTATAAAGTCATTTGGGTAAATAAAATGTTGGTCAAAAGTATTTTCGTACCTGCTATACAAAACAAAAACACAAAAACAAGTATTTTTTGCCATTTTTAATTTTAAAGTCTGTTTTCGGGGTTTTTAATTGGGTGTTATTTAGGTACAAACGGTAATATGTGTAATTTTACACTTATTCAGGAAAGGGTTTTTTAAGAAGTTTTTACACAAGTTTGGGGCCTGTGAGTTTTATACAAGTTTTTATAAAGGTCATTTTGGAAGTAAATAAAATGTTGTGTCAAAGTAATTTTAGGTTGGGGTGAGTTGAGAAGATTTAAGCCTTGGAGTTGGAAGGCTTCATCAAGCTTGTTTGTTCTTATTTGATCATCTGTCATTGTCTACACTTTTCTTTGTGGTAAAAATTAATGAGTCTTGTTTAATGTTTTTTTATTTTGATTTCCAAAATGTATATGTATCATGTATGATGTATGAATTATCAAAAGGAATAAAAAGTGTTAATGCATGCATAGAGTCTAGTTAAGATTCTAAAAACGAAATGACCATTTTTTTTTTATAAAAACTAGTGTTAAGAAAATATAACGTAAATATATAAAAATTCATAGCTGTTAATGAACAGTAAAGTTTTATAAAAACTTCAGTAGTTAGGTTCTTGAAGGTTTGGTTTGATATCATGAGGTCATAGAGAAATCTCTTATGAACATTTGGCAATATTGGGAATGATTCCAAAGAGAGTGGTAAATAATAAAATTCAGTTTATATGGTCAAACAATTTATTTTTATAAAACTAGTCAAATTCTGGTGGACCCTTGCCTTTTTGTACATATTGTAGATTGTTTAAACAACAGTAATATTTACAAACTGAACCATTTAAAAAGTGAAAACTATGGGTTGTAGCTAAAGTCATGTAGATTCTAAATCAGTTGGATAGTCAACCAACTCTTTATGGTTTGTAAATGACATCAAAAATGGTGAAACTGAACTTTTTGTCTAAAAACCTAATATGACATTTATGTATAAAAGTAACCCTATGTATATGTATGTATGAACTAAAAGATGTAACTTAAAATTGAGTTTGATTGAATCTGTTTTAAATATAGTGACCTTAAATATGAAGCCAATCATATAAAAATTATAAATTTAGACCATATATTTTACGTTTATAAAAATTATGACTATTTTCGTATAACACGAAGATACAGTATATAAAAATATATACTAATTACCGAACACTATACTATGTTTTACAAGAGATTTTTGTAACTAAAAAACCCTAGAGGGTGTATAAGGGATCACTTTCTTTGGGAGTTTTTTTTTTTTTAAAAGGCTTTAACAAAGCTGATAATAAAGTATCCAGACCCCGGAGGAGAACCCCGAAAAAAAAAAAACTTTATAAATAAAAGCGTTTTTTTTCTTTTATGAGCTAAAATGGACCCGTTTAAGGCTTAATTGGACCACTTAGGCCCAACTGAATGAAACAAAAATAGACTTTATGGACTTAGCATTAGACCCACAACACTCATTGGACACTATAAATGGGCTATAAAACATGATAGGACCTTTAGTCTTGAAAAATGATTAATAATCCATAAAAACGATCTTAATGGACTTGGTTTTTAATGGGCTTCTCCTTAATGGGGCTTTTGGGGCTAATATGGACAATACTAGTTGAAATGGCCTCTTTATAAGTGGTGTAAATTAAAAAACACATGTAAAGCTTAAGTTTAAAATACTTACATCATATTTAAACTTGACCATCATGTTAACTTACTTGTATACAATATAATTTAATTCTATTCTGAAATTTCATTAATTAATTACCGACTAGGAAACCTTAAGGACCCGTTCACTAATTGTATAGGTCTTGGTTTGATCGGATTCCCGACTACTCTCCCAGAACGTTCCTTATTTCATATCGCTTATTCTCTCTCCGGACATCACTAGTGAGTTATCCATAGCCTTCACATTTTATAATACTTTTAATGGTTTTTAAAACCTCGAGGGGGGATATAAACATGCTTGTTTTTTAAAATAGAACACAAGGGCCCCGAATGTATGTTAGTAGCCTTGATTATTATAAGTTAGCTTAACTCGCTAGTAGATATAAAAAGATTCTTCCGCGAGGAAATTCATTGAACTGTTTTAACTACCGGGTGGTTAATGGTAGTCTTAGACGCTTTTATACATGGGAATAGAACATAGTACTATTTGGAGATTCGCCACCCCTTCTAATCCTGTGAACGACTAGGGGTGCTATCGTTCTCGTCTATGTCTCGAGCGAAAGAAAAAATGACCACTACGGACTGTGTTGTTAAAATGAGAGTAATATGCACTAACATTTAGCTTTCTGGACGGGTCTGTGGTGTCGTATAGTGGGCATTTTATTATATTGGTAAACGGTTCATGTCATGGGGTATACTAATTCTCCCCTACTAAATAACTTTGTCTTTGATCCACATCGTTATGTCTTGATGATTGAGAAGAAAAGAACAGTGATATTTGTGTTTGGGGAAACAATTTATTAATATTATTATATCATATAAACTCTAGGGATTCACTTCAACCATTAATTTGTTTTGACTTTTTACATGTTTATCATCAGGTCCTTGAAGGGTTTAATTCGGTTTGATTGAAGATTTCGGGAGAAAGAGAAAGAAGACAAAGCAAAATGAAAATAATATTTTGAAGGGCCCATTTTTTTTTAAGAAAATTCATTCGAGGAAAATATTTAAAAAATGATGTATTGATTTTATGAAAATTTTGGACTATGTTCAGTTGAACTTTTTTTTCGAATGGTTATATATAAAACGTCTATTTTTGAGTTCATTTTCTTATGCTGTGAGTTATTGTATTTTAAGACGTTATCACCCCAATATGACCATCCGCTGTGATATATGAAAATTTGGGTGGGGGGGTGTTACACTAAACATATTCTTATATACGATTAAATTAGATGCGGCGTGGAGTAGATTGCACACTCCTCATTGTTTTATATTTCAGGAAAAACACGCGTCATACATAAACCGGACACATTAATTCTTCACCATTTGACCCATTAATCAATATAAATATGATTTTTTTCTTATAACTAAATTATATTTTTTTTTCCATTTTTATTCATTTGATTTTCGTAAAAAAAATGCCATTTCGATTAACATATTAAGCCCATACTTGAGTACTTGTAAAAAAAAATTTAGCCCAAATAAAATTGGTTCTGAAACTCAAGCTGGATAAGCACCTACTTTTGCTTTACGAAAGCATTTATTAGCCCATTTATCTTATATCATTATTAACTATGTCATTTTGGCCAATAATTGTTTTACAAAACCATTTTTTTATAAGCCTCACATACGAAAACCGAAACCTTAAACCAATTCTTTCGTAAACATAAACTAACAAAGGAGAAAATGTTTTTTTTTCTTTTATTTAATCTTTAAACTGAAAAATATTTGTTTTCATTATTCAGCTTATTTTTATCATTTATTCATAATTTAAGACTATTTTATGTCTGGAAGCAATATTTCAAGTTCACGAAACCTATCAAGGTTACAAAACCTCATGATCTTAGTTCACAAATGATATTTTCAGTATTCAATCCATTCCAATCATGTTCTTTGATACTTTTTAATGTTTTGCCCTCTATTCATTTCAATTTTCACTATATCAAAAACACTTTTTAATTGTTTTTTATTTCTTTATCTTGAATACGGCGTATAGACTTTTTCTGGATACGGCGTATTGATCTTTGTTCCTTTGTGGTATTTTGTGAAGTGCGGGCACAGATACGTCGTATCTTCCTTGATGGATACGGCGTATTGGATGCCAGAATCAGTTTCTTTATATTTCTTCATTTAAGCTCTAGAATGCGTGCCTTTTAGCTAAGCTTCACCAAGTACTCCATAATTATTGAAATTCTCAAATACAAATGATTAAGTAATAATTATTTGCAATAATTATACAAAATGGGTAATTTACATGAGATAAATGATGCTATAAAAGTGACGTTAGTTGATATCATCAAACAATTTCAGTCCCTCAAGTTACTTTCATAAACCTTATTAGTCCATACGAAACTATCTTTTGGTTTTGACATTTTCAGTCCCTTATCATTCTTTCCTAAAAAATAATAACCCGTGCGAAACTATCTATTACACTTTGCACTTTCAGACCTTATTGTTACTTTCGTAAGCTTTTAATACCTAAAAAAATTCATAACTCCCCCTTAAAGTTAGACCTATTTTTCACAACAAACCTTTTTGAATTATTTTGCAGTTAAGTTCCCGTTTTTTCTTTAAAAAAAGAATTTATAACTCCCCCTCGAACATATATCCATTTTGAATTTCTTTCCTTTTGATAAAATTTTGTTCAACAAGAAGTTATTTTTGCTTTTGAGAACACATTTTTATTTTCTGATGATGAAGTGACTGAAAAATTTATAACTCCCCCTCAACAAGATATCTAATTAAAACTTATCGAGAGATAGTTAATTTTGCAGTTTTGAACATTCTTTGAGGAGATTTTGAAAATCAAGAATTTCATAACTCCGCCTCAAATAAATGTCTAATTAAAGAACTTATTCAAGAGATTGTTACTTTTTGCTGTTTTTCCACACTTGAATTTTTCAAACTTTGATGATTTTTGAAAGATGTTTTTTCAAGAAATTCTTATTTTGTGAATCGATTATGATTACAAACCACATATTTTAGCAGTGACATATCATTTTGTTAATGAATTACTCCCCCTCAGTTCATGATATATATTAAGACATTTAAAGAACCACTTTTTGTTAAAACAATATCATGAAACTGATAAAAACGGAGAAGATATGTGATTGTATCATTTAAATTATATTTTTGCGTTTTTTCGTTTTTGCTTTTTTTCGTTTTTGCGTTTTTGTATTTTTCAAATTTTTATTTGTTTTTCATGTTTTGAAAAAGAATAAAAAAATTTTTGTTTTTTTTTTGAATTTTTGAATTTTGAATTTTGTTTTTGAAATGTATTTACAAAAGTTTTTAATGTATGATCTTTCATTCAAGAAGATAACATTGACAGACGTTCCAACTCAGTTGGAGTCATACATCTCATACCAATCATATGAACTAAATACTCAAACCTTTCTCTTGGAAGGGCTTTAGTAGATATATTATCAAGTTAGTATTCTGTCCCGACAAAGTAAAGTTCAATGGTACCTCTTTCAACATGCTCCTTGATAAAGTGATAACGGATGTTAATGTGTTTTGTACGTGAATGTTAACCGGATTGCACGATATAGCAATTGCACCGTTTGAGTCATGGTACATTAGAATCTTGTTGTAGCGATATCCATAATCAAGAAGTTGCCTTCTCATCCAAATGACTTGTGCGCAGCATGCTGATAAAGATACGTACTCAGCTTCTGCAGTTGACATGGTTGTACAATCTTGCTTTTATGACGACTAGCTGACTAGCTTGTCTCCCAGAAACTGAAGTCCTCCAGATGTGCTTTTATAATCGTCAAGGCACCCTGCTAAATTTGCATATGAATACACATTTAGCTCAAATCCAAAATCCTTCGAGTACCACAATCCTTTATTAATGGATTCTCGAATGTACCGAAAGATCCTTTTGACCTCTTTGAGGTGTTTCTTAGTAATGTGCACATACAAATGTTGCAAATGCAATGTCTAGTCGACTTGTAGTGAGATATATGAGTCCTTCAATCATAGTACGGTATTTAGTTTGATCAGTTGGAGTACCCTGTAAATCTGCATCGATTTTGGCAGTAGCCATTGGTGTCGTAACAGTATCACATTTTTCCATTCCGTGTTTTCTAATAAGCTCCATAGTGTATTATGATTGGTTTATGAATATTCCACGAGGGTATTGATGAATTTGAAGTCCTAGAAAGAACTTCATCTCACCCATCATTGACATTTCAAAATTATCTTTCATTAGTTTTGTAAATCTGTTTAAGAAAACTTGATTTGTGGATCAAAAAATAATGTCATCGACATATATTTAAACTAATAAAATGTCCTCCCTATGTCTTTGTGTAAACAGTGTTGGATCAACAATATCTTTTGTGAAATGGTGTTCAATCAAGAAGGAAGAAAACTTGTCATACCATGCTCGAGGGGCTTGTTTAAGACCATATAGAGCTTTCTTGAGACGATATACGTTATTAGGAAAGTCTGGATCTACGAATCCGTCAGGTTGACATACAAAAACTTCTTCTTTCAATGGACCGTTCAGGAATGCAGTGTTCACATCCATCTGGTATATTGTAAAGTTCTTATGAGCCACGCAAGCCAAGAACATGCGAACAACTTCTAGTCATGCGACTGGAGCAAATGACTCCTCAAAATCTATCCCTTCTTGTTGAATATAACCCTTTGCAACGAGTGGTAATTTGTTCCTAATAACCGTGTTTTCAGCATTCGTCTTGTTTTTACAAAGCCATTTTACCTTGATTGCATGCCTGCCTTTCGATAATGGAACAAGTTCCCATACATCTAGACATTTGAACTGATTAAGTTCATCTTGCATTGATTCGATCCATCTATGATCAAGCATAGATTCCTTGATGTTTTTGGTTTAGTAAGACTCACTGTGAGTGCGTACATACACAACTCTGCATCAGTTCGGAGTCTATTTCTTGTTTGAACTGGATTTGAAAGGTCACCAATCACTTGTTAATTTGGATGATTCTTAGTCTACTTATCAGTGTAGCGATGTTGTTGATGGAACTCATGCATATTTGACGGGTCCTGATAGTTTAAAGATGACTCAGCTTCTTCAATCTCAGGATTTTTAAAAGAATGCATAATAGTATTCCTATTAAGTTTTGCAACGTCTTCTTGAAGTTGTTCATCAGGATGAGTTTCCAAGACTGGAATAGATAATTCTTGTGTGAATGGTTCTTTTAAAGAAGTTACTATTTGCGAAGCATCACTATCTTTAACAATGATTGAAGACGGTGATGGAGTGTCTTCAACATCAAGAGTATTTGCAGCAGAATTATTTGTCACTTCGGAAGTACTCGGCACATAATAACCTTCATACAGAGGACCAAACAAGTTATTCAAGTCTTGTTGTGATGGTATTTCATTTATGTCGTCTGATGAATCTTGAAAATTCGAGCAGTTTAAACCGGATCCTCAATTGTTGTATTCAGAAGCTATAGTTGTGAGTTCATCAAACTTGACATGGATTGTTTTCATTATCTTTTTGTTTCGGCGGTTATAGATACGAAATCCTCATGATGACTCAGAATAACCAATAAAGATACCAATGTCAGCCTTTGGTTTCATTTTCCCATGATCATCACGATCATTTGTTGGATAACAAAGAGATCCAAACACATGAAAGTATTGAATGTTAGGTCCTCTTCCTCGAATCATCTCATAAGGAGTCTTATTGTACCTTGTGTGTATAATAGATTGATTCTGAATAAAGCAAGCAGTAGCAATAGCTTTAGCCCAATTAAATTCTGGAGTTTTTGAAAAGATGAGCATTGTTCATGCAGCCTCGACGAGTGTATGATTTCTACGTTCAACAACACCATTTTGTTAAGGCATTCGAGAAATTAAAGTGTCATGAACAATGCCTAACTTTGCATAAAATGACCGCAAATTCTCGTTTCTGAACTCTGTTTCATTATTTGTTCGGATCTTCAGAATTTTAGCCTTTAGATTATGTTGAACTTGATTAATGAAATTGATGATCATATCAGGAGCTTCATCTTTGGTGCGAAGAAAATATACCCAGGTATACCGAGAATAATCATCAACGATCACTAGAATATATTTCTTTCCATTGATACTTGCTATCCTTATTGGCCCACACAAATCTATATGAATTAATTCGAGTTTGGATTCTGTGCTTGGAACTAATTTTGGTGGAAATAAAGCTTTCTTGCTTTTTCCTTGCTCACAGGCTGAACATAGATGATCTTTATTATACTTAAATTTCGAAAGCCCATCAACCAGATCTTTTGACGCTAGTTGATTAATGGTACCACAATCAAATGAGAAAGCCTTTGGTGCCATAACTATGATTTTGTTGATGTTGCTTTGGACATTAAGCACACTAAAGAAGAAGCCCCAACTCAAAAATGGTGATAGTGTAGAGATTGGATTCACGAGAACCGGTAAGCAAATCATCACCCTCCAAATTCCAAACATAGCAAGTGTTTGAACGAAAGGCTACTTCTAAATCTCCATCACAAAATTGACCAACTGAAAATAAATTGTGTCTAGGCCTTTAACATACTATACGTGACATATCCTAAGACTACCTTGAACATAATCTCCATATCCAGTGATTGTTGTAAAGTGATCATTTCCAAAGCGGACTGTTCCTATGAATTTCTCAACGAAATTTTTTAGCAGAGACATATTGCCAATCATATGCTTCGAGCACCCGCTATTAACAATCAAAAAGATGATCTGGATCACCTGCATCACATGAAACAAATGCAGATGGAAGAGTGGACAGTTTGGCTATCCATTTCTGAGTAGTAACTAGTGTGTTAGATTTAGATCGAACACGAGCACTACTCTTTATTTCACTAGATTTTGATTGAGCAGTTTTGCTTTTGGGTGTCCAATTAAAACATTGTTGGTATGCAAACCATTTATGCCACTTTTTACTTGTTGCAGTTTTGTTTTTCATGTCATTGCTAAATGTCCTACTTTGACTGGAATCATGAGATAGTGGTAATGCACTAGAGACCTTTGTAGGATCCCGTTTAACACTTCATAACACGAATCAATCACGGATCAAGAACTAGAAATGAGAAAGAGAGGTGAGTTATTCTAGAGAGAGAAAGAAGAGAGAGAGAGAGAGAGAGATGAGAGAATATGGAAAATGATATTATTTAGAAAATGAACAACTAACTCTTTTCTAAATAGAAAAGAGTTTATATACCCCGTCGCGTTAAATGACGCGCGGGATATTTAACTAGGACCCGGGCTCGGGTTTTGCTTGGGATTAAACCCGAAACATATACAATATTAGATTAACTATCGAGCCCGATTCCCGATATTATACTATTACAACATTAACTAATTAAATGACCGAGACTCGTACACGTAATGAACGAACTTCTTGTTCGGCTCAATATTTTAAGGCTAACAATCTCCCCCGAAGTGATTTCATTGATGACACTCCTTCATGAGATAAATTAGATTGCTTTTGTAGTTAAGCTCATGTGGTCTTGGTCTTTCTCTTTGTTCTTTGTTGTAGGCTTGTTCCTTCATGCTTTGTGATCTTGACTTTGAGCCTTCGTCATTGTCTTTATCGTCTATGCCATCTTGCGATCTTGAGTCTTTGACCAACATGCTCATACTTTTGCATTATCTTGAAAGCTTCAAATCAGAGTTAGCGGAAGTCTTTGTCTTTAAATCTTGAGCTTTCATGATTGTTTGTCTTTGTAGAATGAGCATGAATATGTGGTAATGAATCGACTTTGGTTGATTGGGATACTGTCACCACCGTTTTAACCTGCAGGTTTACGTTAGTGATAATCAAGAAAATTGATTTGAAAATCAATCGACATATTACTTGTAAAAGCGTTTTTGTAACACATCGGGAGTTTTAAGCTTTTATCAAAATTCATCAACCGTCAATTCATTTACTGGACCAAATCGATATCCAGTTGTCACAAGTTTGATTCATATAGAATCTCGTAAGTCACCTACCAAGAGCTTGTTTGATGCTGGCTCAAGCAGGATTTCCATCTTCATTGTGAATACATTAGTATCACTCAGATGTTCTAGCAAATATCACAAGGATATTGCGTAGGACTCTTGTTAACATCTTGTGAACTTGATGATGTTCAACAAGTGTTTGAAATGGAATGTGTCCTAACGAGATTT